>SJYO01052474.1:14542725-14712215 GCA_006410555.1 Capra ibex | reverse complement strand
GGTCTGAGTGTAGGTAGCTCAGTCACTACGGTAGGTCGGTAGAGTAGGAGACAGCAGGGGAAGAGGAGGACGGGGGTTAGGGAGGGTCGTAGTCTCAGAAAAGGTTACTCAGTTAAGAAGTGTAGTCCACCGGTTTCATGACCTCAAAGTCGAAATCATAATAAGGAAGGTTTCTTTAGGGTCCCAACTAGAGGAAGTCTTACCTGACCAACCTAGAGGAACGTCAGGTTCCCTAAGAGTCCTCAGAAGAGGTTGTGGTGTCAAGTATTCATAGTTAAGAAGCCACGAGTCGGAAGAAGTGTCAGGTTGAGAGTGTAGGTATGTACTGGTGTCCTTTTTGGTATCGGAACTGATCTGCCTGGAATCAGCCGTTTCATTACAGAGACGAAAACTTATACGATAAATCCAACCAGTATTGAAAAGAAGGTTCCTCATTCGCAGAAAATTAAAGTACCGACGTTAGTGGTAGACGTCATTAAAACCTCGGATATTTTTATTTCAGACTGTGAGATTTGTCGGAATTAAATCTTTAATATGTAGTTTTTTTAAAAACAAGGTAAATAACTCATATTAAAAGACAAGACGTACTATAAACGAAGGAAATCGTCTTTTTTATCAACGACGGAAAATGAGTATATCGGGTAAGGACAATATAAAGACACACCCAGTCACCAGGAGTCTACCTTTTTGTAGGGAAAGTGAACGTGATTTCCAAACCTTTGAAACCCTTTTATGGGTTCGTAGGTACCACAGTTAACGAGGTCCCCACCCACGACCGAGACGACAACGAGTGTGCAAAATCGAGGGTGACACCCGGGCTCCAGTACGTCTATGTCTCCACCTATCCAGACTACCTCACTAGTCTTTTACGTCTCTTCCCTTTACTCATCGTCCGAGACATAAGAGGTTTCGACTGAAGGGAACAAGACTCTTTGTGGTCGTGGAGACGTGACTTCGTCTGTCCTTTCGTTGTAACATTATTATAAGAAAAGATTCGGAAGAATCTTTCGTGGTAGAACTTCTTAAGCACGACTTGAATACCCCGAAAGGACACCTTTTACCCTCGGGTCTTCTCTAAAAAAAAAAGAAAAAGTCTTCTCTAAAATTCATCCCTGATTAAATTAACCCAAGATCTTCCTAGGGACCCGTCGGTGCACCGTCGGTCTACTCTCTACCCGTTCCAGGACCCTTCTCTATCAATCCCTACGACGGTACAAGTCTACCAACTAGTTCGACACCAGGACGAACCTCTTTTCTCCTGTCCTCCCGGTGTCCGTGTGACTCTTTTGTCTTAGGTGACACTCCCCATGTGCTGTCTCTGCTATTCCTACGGGACCCACTTAAGTGATCCTGTTCCGTCTGTTCCTCCTCTCCGTTCTGTCCCCGCACGTGGCTTGTAGTGTCTCCGGTCCGACTCATTCTCCGTGGGAACCCTGTACGTCCATGTCCACTGGCGTTGGTTCTTCCGACTCTTGCCATGCGTCTTATTACCGAGGAGTCTCTACAGGTGTAGGACTAGGGTTTTGAGTGTACCGTTTCCCCTGAATTCCTAAAACTCTACCTCTCTCGTAGGACTTAATGGGTCCACCCGGGTTAGATTAATGTGTATGGGTGTATTCGTCTATCAGAAAGGGTCTACATCAGTTTCCCTCTGCACTGTTTCCTTCTTTCCAGTCTCTCTACGTTACAACGACCGAAATTCTACCCCCTCTCCCCGGTATCGGTTCCTACACCCCTCGGAGATCTACTACCTTTTTCGTTCCGTTACCTAAGAGGGGACCTCGGAGGTCCGTCCTTACATCGGGACGATTATGGAAATGACATCAGGACACTCTGGACACAACCTCAAGACTGGAGGTCTAACCATTCTATTATTTAAACCCAATAACTTTCGGTAATTCCAAAACCATTAAACAACGTCGTTGTCATTCTCTGATGCTGTACCTACTGTCTAGGCCCATGAATCGGACGTGTGGGTGATGGGTGGGGACGGTGTGTGTATGGGTACCTGGTGACAGACGTCGGAATGGAACCACTACGGGTCACGCGGGTGTAAGAGCGACATCCTCCACCACGGTAAGGGACAGGGGGTCCGGGGACGGTCGTCCGTCGGGTCCGGGAGCTACGGCTACGGAGCCAACTACCGCACGAAGCCTCCCCCACCACGGGGGTGGTCCGCCCGTGTCCGTATTATTAGCGGATAACTGAGGTGGTAACTCCTCTAATGGGGACGTTACTAGGGTTTCTGGGGTCGGTCCGACTGCCACCCCTCCGGGGTGACTGGACTTTTACGTTACGTCTCCCTTATAATTGGGTCTTCTGTTGTCCAACGACCTGGGGTTTATTAAAGAAAGACTCTCCTAAGAGGTCTTCCGAAATTTTTGACCCGTTGTGCAGAAGGTCGGGGTGTTGACAGGACTCTGAAACAGAACTTGGGGACGGAATGGGCACGGAGGGACTCCCATCCAGTCTACGGGACTGGAACTCCAGTGTCACGCGTGTTTCTCGGTCGTTGGGCTAGAAAAGGGTCCTTCCGGGACTTCGTAAGACTTCAGTTCTATGAGTCCCTCCGGCATCGAGGGATCGGGTACTCCGGTGGGAACGGATAGTGGTGACTTTGCACGAATAAGTGTGTTGGACTCGGTTCTTGAAGTCCCTTTCCTCTGGTCTTCTCCGGATTCCCTACCGGAACTGGAGGTTGGGTCTTTACAAGAGTAAGTCAGGACTCGAAGGGAACACACCCTGGGTTGTTCAGGTCCTCCTCTGGGTCTATGACCGATCTCCAGCCCCAAGGAGACACGAAAAGGGGTGGTGTCCGACAACAGTCTAGGGAACCTCTTCTAAGACGGGGGGTAGCGGACCGAGATAAGTGGTGGGCGAGACCACGGGACTCGGGGTACCTGTCTGGATCCTTCGTACACAGGGTCCGTTATTCCCGGGTCAGAAGAGTGATGGACCCATTCCCTTCGCTTTGGTGCCTCGGACCGAGTCCTGCAACGGAAACCACAGTCACGCCCGGTCCATGGGCATCCGACACCCACGACTTCCCTCCCGAAGCCACTAACACTCGTGTTTCGTCTCGTCGGTGCTCTACGTCTCGGGGTCGTCATGGACGCCTCCCTCCACGGGAAGTGTGGACCAGGGTGAGGGACGGGGACAGGTGTGGAGGGTCGTCCCAACCCGTTTTCTCTCTTAAGTCCTTTCGAGAAGTTTCACTCCTTCACGACCTAATCCTTGTGAAGGCCATTGTCTTTAGACACACAGTCACCTACTCATTGCGTCACTTCCCTGTGTCTGTTATCTGGCCTCCCTCTGGAATACGGTCATCTCCGTCTTTCCAGATCCTTTCATCTGTTCCGGACCCACTCTTCCTGACGTTCGACTGAGGGAAAGATGACAAACGACCAGTGTACTGAACGAAGTTTGAGGAACTCGGAGTCAAACGAGTACACATGTTACCTTAAAGTCGGTAACGAGACGTCTCGGACTTCGTCCTAAAGAATTTCACCCCAGGAGTCTACATAAATAAATAAATAAATAAATAATAATAAAAAAAAATGAAATAAAATGAAATGTTATGACATAACCAAAACGGTATGTAACGGTACTTAGGTGGTACCCACATATGTTCGAGGGTTAGGACTTAGGGGGAGGGTGGGAGTCTACATAACTAAATATTAGAGACCACCATCTTGAGGTCTGTAGACATAAAAATCGTTACAAGGGTTCACTTTTTCCTAGTTACTCTAGTAATATACCTTCATAGAAAAAATATTACGTCTTACATCAAGTATCCACTTAGTTTGGACTTTTGTGGAAATACCCCAACCGTTGACGCGGACGAACTGTCTGACCTTGTTTAAGTTGTCTCTTCCGAGACTTTTTCCTCCGTGGTAGACTTAGTAGGTCCTTGGTTACTCTTTCTTGGATTCGTAGAACCGGGAAGCAAAACGTGGGTGTCACCACTAGGACCGATAGAGGCGGTCCCGGTACGAGACTCCTGCAGGGCCCTTTGTGCTCCTTCGACAGGGTGTAACTGGTGGTGACATCGTTGGACCCCGTTCGAGAGACGAGGGCGTCCTCTCTTCGAGACCCTCTCCTCGACATCCCGTGATTCGGTTACGAGGGTGGTGGGTACCCGTCCCACCCCTCCTCGTCAATCCCCTCCGACTCCTCCTCTCCGGTGACGTCCATCTCTCGTAAACTGGACTCCGGGTAGACCCACTCGTTCTCCGACGGGGAGTGAGAGGTCCACTCAGTCGATTCTTACCGTCGCCCACCCCTCACGAAGAATGTCCCTTCTGGACTTTGTCCATCTTGAATCTCCACACTGTGAAGAAGAGAGCAGGTATTTGCCCGTGCCCGTGACGCTACAAAAAGTCCATGACTCTTTTGTCGTGCTACTCCTTCTACCAGGACTTTGTCTTTGTTTGGTGTGGGTTGGACCGCTCGACCCCGAGTAGGTCTCGTTCCTAGGTCCTTCGACCCGGTGGCACACGGGGACCCAGACCCCTCACCCCCGACACGATCCTTCCAGGAGTAGATCCGGGACGAGACGTAGGACGGTCGACCCTTGTCCACCCGCCCGGGGAAAGTCTCCGACGGCCACCGACTTCTCCTTCTCACCCGTCTCCTGATGATAGGGAACCCTGGACTCTTTACTCGTACTGTCGACGTATCTAGGTCTGACCTCGGCTACTCCGGTCCAAGTTTCGGGTAGAAGAGAGGGTCCTCCAGGACGTCCGGGAACTCCAGTCTCACTTACTTGTGTAGGTAGACAACAACGGTTTAAGGAGGACGGGAGACAAATTTACAATTCCCGGAGAAGGGGTGGGTTGAGGATTCGGAAGGACTGTAAGAAGGGGACAGGAGAGGTAGGGCGTATTCGACCGACAGTGACGGGGTAAGGGACTTGTTCGAACTGTGAGACCCTGGGAGTAGTGACAGAGGACCATAGTGTCCATGAACCTGAGTTCAAAATTGGGAGGCGATTTGATGGTTTACGTACTCTCGACCCGATACAGAGACATGGAAAGGGTCCTCGACCTCCACATGTTTATAAACGAGTCACTTTTGGATCCTCCGTTCGCTGTCCATCGTAGTCGGTAGACACTTGGGACGTGATTCATACAAATCTATGACGGACACTACTTGAGTAACAGACACTCCTGATTATTGTTTATTTATCATTATTATGTAAGATTTATCGGTAAAGTGACGAAAAATTCCATAATATTGATCTCTCGGAGAACTACTCCCACTTTCTCCTCTCACTTTTTCAGTCGAATTTTGAGTTATAATTTTTTTAATTCTAGTACAGTAGACCAGGGTAGTGAAGTACCATTTATCTTCCCCCTTTAAACCTTCGTCACTGTCTCAAGGAGAAGAACCCGAGATTTTAGTGAAGTCTACCACTGATATCGGTACTTTAATCTTCTGTTAACGAAGAACCGTCCTCTCGATACTGTTTTGATCTGTCACACAATTTTTCGTTTCTGTAGTAAAACTACTGTTTCCAGGTAGATGAGTTTCGATACCAGAAAGGTCACAGTACATACCCAGACTCTCGACCTGTTATTTCTTCCATCTCACGACTTCTTAACTACGAAATCTTGACACCACAACCTCTTCTGAGAACTCTCAGGGACCCTTTCGTTCTAGTTTGGTCAGTCAGAATTTCCTTTAGTTGGAACTTATGAGAAACCTTCCTGACTACGACTTCGACTTCGAGGTCATGAAACCGGTGGACTACGCTTGTCGACTGAGTAACCTTTTCTGGGACTGTGACCCTTTCTGACTTCCGTCTTCCTCTTCTCCCATTGTCTCCTACTGTACCAACCTACCGTAGTAGATAAGTCACCTGTACTGGAACCCGTTTGAGGTCCTCTACCACTCTATATGTCCCTTCGGACCGTACAACGTCAGGTACCCCAGTGCTTCTCAGGCTGTGCTGAACCGGTGACTTGTTGTTGTTTACAAGCACTTTCATGAACATTTGGTGGACTCGAACGGTTATAGGTCCTGAGTGAGAAAATTGACCCATTGGAAGGAGATCTCCCTTGAGTTTACCGGGAACGTGGTGCCTCCCATGAATGCACCGTCGTTAGGGGGTCACCTAGGGCCGCAGCAGTGGGCGCCTTAGCTTCTCTCCGTCCCGGTGGTCCCTCTAACACCCTCGTTACCAGTTGCCCGGCTACTTCGCGTACTCCTTCGGTTACTCCGGCCTCTTCGGGTGGTCGTAGACCTGTGTCCTCCGTTGGTACTGTCGAGGGACGTCGACTTCTCCTTCTCACCCCGAGTAACTGCCTCTCGGGCGGCGCCGCCCCGCCCCGGGCGCCGCCCCGCCCCGGGCGCCGCCCCGCCCCGGAATCGGGTCGGGTCGGGTGACCCTAGCCACCATGGAAGTCTCCGTCCCGCCCCCCGTTTCGACCTGGGATTTCCTTTGTTGCCTTCCGCTCGAGATTGGAGTGAGGAGAGAGGTCAGGAGATAACGGTTAACAGACAACCTGTAAAAGTGGAATACACTTCAAAAAGTCTTTCATCTGAAGTTCCAATAGTACCACTATTACGACTACTGAACATTATGACCACAATGGGTCATCACATAACTGGCAGAACGACGAAATGAAAAGAGACCAAAGGATGAAAGACAGAGTCTCCGACCGTTTCCCCTGTCTCTCACTTAACAACTCCAAGACACCCGACAGTCCGAGTCAGCTTTGAAATGGTCTGTTCTACCCTTGTTTACTCGAACGGGTACAAGATTATTTTGAGGTACCTGTCCCGGACTTTAAACATAAAACATGTTAAACCTGAACAGTATTTTATAAGAAGAAAACTAAAAAAGTTGGTAAATTTTATATTTTGGTAAAAATCGAACGCTCGATACGGTTTTTGTTTGTCTTCTGTCCGTTGGCCGGTCTAAACCGAGTATCCGACATCAAACGGTTGGGGACTCGATATCCTGAGTAACTCAAATAAAGAGATAAAAAATGAAATGAATAAACCCACCATATGAAAGAAAAAATAGGGAACGAAATTTCAGACTAAAGGGTCTTTTCTTTCTTCAGACTAAGGACGAAAGAAAACTAATCACAATTATATCATATAAGGAGAGGTAGATAAATGAAAATTAGATGTACATAGGAATATAAATTTCATCCAAAGATCTCTTTCTGTTTATATTATACTATAGTGAATGTATCTCTAGAAAAAATTTTCCCATGTTTACTTGAATAAATGTTCTATCTTTATCTCGGTGTCTACATCGTCTGTTTGAATACCAATAGTCCCCTATTCTCTAGGGGACTCTCCCCTCCCCACTTAATCTTCTGACTCCTACTGTATATGTGTGATGATATATATTATGACTATTGATTATTTCTGGACGACGTATCGTACCCTTTGTGCCGAGTCATGGGACATTACCAGATATGTATTCCCCACCTAGATACATATACATATTGACTAAGTGAAACGACATGTAGACTTTGATTGTGTTGTAACATTTAGTTGAGATAAGGTTATTTTAAAAAATTATTAGTTTCATCCAAAGTAGACCTGTTGTATACCACCCCAGAGTAAAAAAATAGACGAGACTGTTAGAGACCAGAAAATTAGTCACGGAAATCTCGTTACTACGAGTTTCATTAATAACTAGATCAACCTAATTATAGGTGGTATAGGTAATGATAAAAGATAAACAACGGGAACCAGAAGTAAAGAAAAAAACAGAAGATGAGAAAAAGACGGAAACTACCAAAATTGACTATAAAAATATACTGAGATAAAAGAGAGGAAAGAATCGTATTGATCATAGGAAACAAAAGGGAAATCACCAACGGGATCTCAAACGTTATTTGTAAATGTCACTTGAGTTCAGGTGAAAGTTTATTGTGATATGCTGAAGGACTCAGCGTACTTATTGAATATCATTGTTTTCTTAGGATTAAAGAGGGTGGATCGGTAAAATAGTAACGACAGTAAGTAAAGTGAATATTTATTCGTATGTGTGTATATATTTTAAAAAAATTGATGGTATTATGGTCTTCCACTTCAAATTTAACCAGATTACACAACTTTGGACTCGAGCGGTAGAGAAGGGATGGTGGTAAAAGAATATTACTGATAAGTGGACAGGAGAGATAGTGAAGAATAGAGGGTCTTTCTTTACTTTACTGATGACTAGGACATAAACGGAGTGAAAGTAACCACCGACGATAACACTACATCTCAACCTGACGATTGGTAACCACCAAAATTCTGAACCTTACACACATTTATTTGTATTGGGTCACCTTGTACCTTTTTAGATGGAACTTAAGGTTATCCGATCGAGTCACTTAATTTGGTTAGGTAACTAGTCACTTTCCTTCAACTTTGAACGTTTTTGAAAGGGTACAAATGTCGTGACCACTTTTTGGGACCTGGTCGTCTACCTCGATTTTATGGTGTCGATTCTGAGACCCAAACACGAGTGAGAGTCTGTGAACCTTCACTACACCCTTTCTTTATCACCTCCGATGACAAGACCTAGACCCGTTCTCCTTGGGCATGGGACCCGGGACACGAAATCTCGGCCCCAACCGTTTGAAAAAGACATTGACCAGTCTAGCATTTATAAAGTCCAAAACACCCGGTGTACATCAAAGACAGTGTATAAGAAAAAAAATTAAAATTTGTTGAATTTTTACATTTTTGGTCCTGAAGGGAGCACCAGACCACCAATGTTGAGGTGGGAAGGTACAGTCCCCCGTTTCCAAGTTATGGTGTGTGGGTCATCGTACCACACCGGTTATTATTTATTTATTTATTGTACATTTTTGATAAGAATTAACCATTCCTCATTTTTTGTCTAACTCATTGAAGGGACCATTGAGTCGACCATTTCTTTGGTGAACGTTACGTCCTCTGGGGTCAAACTAACGACCCAGTCCTTCTCGGGGACCTGTTCCCTATCCGATGGGTGAGGTCATAAGAATCCGATGGGGACCACCGAGTCTGTCATTTCTTAGGTGGACGTTACGTCCTCTTGACCCAAACTAGGGACCCAACCCTTCTAGGGGACCTCCTCCCGTATCGTTGGGTGAGGTCAAAAGAACAGCCCTCTTAGGGGTACCTGTCTCCTCGGACCACCCGATGTCAGGTGTCCCAGCGTTTCCCAGCCTGTGCTGACTCGTGTCGTGTCTTGTCTAATGTCCCATCTAAACCAGGTTCTCGGTGTCAAACGCCTGAGAACGAAATCTCCTGAGTCTTTGTGTTCTTACCACTTGTATGATTTCTTTTGTGCCAATACAGACAGTGAACCCTAGGACTCGAGTCACGTCCGAGTCGTACTGGGTGTAGGGATTTGTAGGAGAGTGATGATTATGACGCAGGAGTTTTGTTCCGTTGACGAAGACTGATAATGTCACAATCTCGTCGGTACAGTAATCTTGTGTCCTTCCTAAACTCGTTGTCCTCTCGAGTCCGTCCTCTCCTCTGTCTAATTGAACAGCCTAGAAAGAAGAGTCTCTCCTGCTTCCGTTCTCCAAGAACGTATTCTTTAAAATGACGAACACCGAAGGGACCAGTGAGTCACTACCTCTTAGGTGAACGGTTACGTCCTGTGTACCCAAGGTAGGGACTAGGTCCTTCTAGGGTGTACTGCGTCTCGGTGATTCAGGTACCCGGTGGTGATAACTTGGACACGAGATCTCGGACCCTCGGTGTTGATGACTAGGGTTCACGGAGGGGATGATTTCGGGTCCATGGGACCTCAGGTGCGAGACGTTGTTTTCTTCGGTGACTTTACTCTTCGTGTGCATGGCGTTGATCTCTCATCGGGGGCGGACGGGTACGCGTCGTTGCTTCCGGGTCGGGTCGGTTTTGATTTAAAAATTTTTTCCTTAACATCAAGAGTCATTCAGATTGACTTTCCCTTTAACACGGGGACCGTAGATCGTCTAGTCCCATTTCTTTGACTACTTTATTTTAAGTATAAAATTCCGTCTGTTCTTTTTTTAATTTATATTTTCTACTAACGAGGAACCTTCTTTTCGATATTGTTTGGATCTGTCGTATTATTTTTTCGTCTCTGTAATGAAACGGTTGTTTCCAGACATATCAGTTTCGACACCAAAAAGGTCAGCAGTACATACCTACACTCTCGACCTGGTATTTCTTCCGAGTCATGGTTTCTTAACTATGAAAACTTAACACCACGACCTTTTCTGAGAACTCTCAGGGAACCTGACGTTTCTCTAGTTTGGTCAGTTAGGATTTTCTTTATTTAGGACTTATGAGTAACCTTCCCGACTACGCCTTCCACTTCGAGGTTAGGAAACCGGTGGACTACGTTTCTCGACTGAGTAACCTTTTCTGGGACTACGACCCTTTCTAACTCCCGTCCTCCTCTTCCCCTGTTGTCTCCTACTCTACCAACCTACCGTAGTGGCTGAGCTACCTGTACTCAAACTCGTTTGAGACCCACTACCACTTCCTGTCCCTCCGGACGTACGACGTCAGGTACCCCAGTGTTTCAGTCTGTGTTGGCTCGTGGACTTGTTGTTGTTGTTTCCTTCTGTCCTTTTTTTACTTTATAATTTAAGGAGGACAAACAAACCCGGAGGAGGGAGGGGTTTTACGTCACACGTAGGTGTAATGTGTAATTGGTCTCGAGAAGTTTCTACCTTCCCGGTCTATTTGACATTTCGTCAAAAAAAAAAGAAAGAAGACTACGATTGTTACATTGAAGAAAATAAATAAATAAATAGAAAATTAACTTCCTAATCACGAAATGTCTTAACACAACCAAAGACGGTTTGTAGTTGTATTTAGTCGGTATCCATATGTATCCAAGGGAGTGAGAACTTGGAGAGGGGTAGGGTGGGGAGATCCAACATCGTTATATTGAAGAACTTTCTTATCACAAGACGGAGTCGAGACAACCCTCAGTACCACTGGACGACGAGGGAAGATACACGAATGGACCTGTCACATATGGACCACTTGAAATGTACTTTATAGTGATACAGTAAAATTGTATACTAGAAAAAAGAGTTTTTATATATACTGATACTTCTGAGACTACTTCTGAGATGTGTACCTGTAGTGGTCTACCAGTTGTGACTTTGGTCTAACTAATATAAGAAACGTCGTTTTCTACCTCTTCGAGATATGTCAGTTGTTTTTTTTCTGACCCTCGACCGACACCGATCTAGTACTTGAGGAATAATGGTTTAAGTCTGAATTTAACTTCTTTCATCCCTTTTGGCGATCTGGTAAGTCCATTCTGGATTTAGTTTAGGGAATACTAATATGTCACCTTCACTCTTTATCTAAATTCCCGGATCTAGACTATCTATCTCACGGACTACTTGATACCTTACTCCAAGCACTGTGACATACCCTCTGTCCCTAGTTCTGGTAGGGGTACCTTTTCTTTACGTTTTTTCGTTTTACCGACAGACCCCTCCGGAATGTTTATCGACACTTCTCTTCTCTCCGCTTTTCGTTTCCTCTTTTCCTTTCTATATTCGTAGACTTACGTCTCAAGGTTTCTTATCGTTCT
This sequence comes from Capra ibex, assembly GCA_006410555.1. NCBI lineage: Eukaryota > Metazoa > Chordata > Mammalia > Artiodactyla > Bovidae > Capra > Capra ibex. The sequence continues at coordinate 14,700,664 of SJYO01052474.1, read as the reverse complement.
TCTCTATTCTTTCGGAAGAAGTCGCTAGTTACGTTTCTTTATCTCCTTTTCTTGTCTTACCCTTTCTGATCTCTAGAGAAGTTCTCTTAATCTCTATGGTTCCCTTGTAAAGTACGTTTCTACCCGAACCATTTCTGTCTTTACCAGACCTGGATGGATTGTCTTCGTCTTCTATAATTCTTCTCCACCGTTCTTATGTGTCCTCTTGACATGCTTTTTCTAGAAGTGCTGGTTCTATTAGTGCTACCACACTAGTGTGTAGATCTCGGTCTGTAGGACCTTACACTTCAGTTCGTCCGGAATCTTTCGTAGTGATACTTGTTTCGATCACCTCCACTACCGTAAGGTCACCTCGAGAAAGTTTAGGACTTTCTACTACGACACTTTCACGACGTAAGTTATACGGTCGTTTAAACCTTTTGAGTGGTCACCGGTGTCCTGACCTTTTCCAGTCAAAAGTAAGGTTAGGGTTTCTTTCCGTTACGGTTTGTTACGAGTTTGATGACGTGTTAACGTGAGTAGAGTGTACAATCATTTCATTACGAGTTTTAAGAGGTTCGGTCCGAAGTCGTTATGTACTTAGCACTTGAGGGACTACAAGTTCGACCAAAATCTTTTCCGTCTCCTTGGTCTCTAGTTTAACGGTTGTAGGTGACCTAGCACCTTTTTCGTTCTCTCAAGGTCTTTTTGTAGATAAGACGAAATAACTGATACGGTTTCGAAAACTGACACACCTAGTGTTATTTGACACCTTTTAAGACTTTCTCTATCCTTATGGTCTGGTGGACTAGACGGAGAACTCTTTAGACATACGTCCAGTCCTTCGTTGACAATCTTGACCTGTACCTTGTTGTCTGACCAAAGTTTATCCTTTTCCTCATACAGTTCCGACATGTAACAGTGGGACGAATAAATTGAATATACGTCTCATGTAGTACTCTTTGCGACCTGACCTTCTTTGTGTTCGACCTTAGTTCTAACGGTCCTCTTCATAGTTATTGGAGTCTACACGTCTACTATGGTGGGAATACCGTCTTTCACTTCTTCTTGATTTTTCGGAGAACTACTTTCACTTTCTCCTCTCACTTTTTCAACCGGATTTCGAGTTGAAAGTCTTTTGATTCTGGTACCGTAGGCCAGGGTAGTGAAGTACCCTTTATCACCTTTGTCACAGTCTGAAATAAAACCCCCCGAGGTTTTAGTGACGTCTATCACTGACGTCGGTACTTTAATTTTCTACGAATGAGGAACCGTCCTTTCAATACTAGTTGGATCTATCGTATAAGTTTTCGTCTCTGTAATGAAACGGCTGATTCCAGACAGATCAGTTCCGATACCAAAAAGGACACCAGTACATACCTACACTCTCAACCTGACACTTCTTCCGACTCACGACTTCATAACTACGAAAACTTGACACCACGACCTCTTCTGAGAACTCTCAGGGAACCTGACGTTCCTCTAGGTTGGTCAGGTAAGATTTCCTCTAGTTGGGACCCTAAAGAAACCTTCCTTACCACGATTTCGACTTTGAGGTCATGAAACCGGTGGAGTACCCTTCTCAACTGAGTAACCTTTTCTGAGACTACGACCCTCCCTAACCCCCGTCCTCCTTTTCCCCTGCTGACTCCTACTCTACCGACCTACCGTAGTGCCTGAGTTACCTGTACTCAGACTCACTTGAGGCCCTCAACCACTACCTGTCCTTCCGGACCTCACGACGTTAAGTACCCCAGCGTTTCTCAGCCTGTACTGACTCGCTGACTTGACTTGACTTGACTTGACTACGGAAACTGAAGATTGTCCACTTTGTCAAGGGTCTCGAAGGACTGTTAGACGACGGACCCAATATTAGGAGTCAAACCGAGTTTATTTAGGTGGTGGTGGGGGAAAAAAAAAGAATTGAACTATCAATTAATTTTAAAGGCGAAGAATAAGAAACGAATCAAAATTAAACGTAAATGGTTTCGGTTCATAACGGAGGGACCCCCTCTCTTGTTTGTTTTGGTTTGGAGTTTGGTGTACACAAAACACTGAGTACGATAACTACTATATTATGTTTATCCGACGTGACTTCTTCTTTATGTAGTACGAAACTTTTTTCAAGCTGTTTACCATAAACTTCCAATCGGTTAACTGGACCGTTTTTAGGTCCCGGGAGGTCGAACTGTTCACTTTAGGAATCTATACAGAACCAGATCTAGATGTACCTTTTCAAATAATTTATAATTTTTGGGGACGATTTAGACTCAGGTGGAACTCTTTTCTTTCCTTCGTGTTCCTGAACTATCTAGTGACTTCATGTAGGCGTAGACCGCACGAGAACCTGACGTGTAGTCTCGTGTCTGTACACGTCTTTCCGACAAAAACTTTCCCTTCTTGTCGTCTTTCAAGACCGACTTTAAGTGTTCAATACCGAGTCTGACCAGAGTCTGGTCGTAGGGTTGGTCGTGTCGCGAGGACTCTATTTTCTTCATAACCACCAACTCAGGTGCGACTTACTCCCGACTGGGACCGTCTACGGTCTACGAAGTCGAGACTCACCCCGTAAACTACGTCTCCACCGGGTTTCCTTGATGAGTTGGTGAGAGGGAGACTTTCCGGTAAGGATTGATCAGACGATGAGCCGTGACAAACCTTAATCTCGTGATGACTGACCGTGTTTTATTGAGGTTCTAGTCTTTAGAGTTACTATAGAACTTACGACAGTCTTTCTGTAAGTTTATTCCTTCCCCGTACACACGTACGATTCAGAGTAGTTGTATTGAACGACTAATTTTCCTTTATCAATGTAAGTCCTCTCCTTTTGTGTCAATGTGTTCCTCCTCAAGTATTCTAGGTACTTTTTCACTGTCAGGGACGGAAGGAACCCACCTGTGATGAAGTGTTCTATTAGATTGAGATCGTTGGTTCTAAACCTAGAGTGATACACCCAGAAACTTAAGTTTTTCGTTCAACCTCAGAACGACTTCCATGACGAGTAGGTGGACTCTTTCTGACTCTGACTTACATTGTAAAGTCATCTTTCCGAAACTACCTCCTTCCTTCCGTTCAGGTTCAGGTCGCTTACTTGTCACGAACACTACACGGTCACCTGTGCTTTAATGGGTCCTAGTAGGGAAATCTTAAAATCCAAGAGTTCGACACCGGTTACCTGATCGTCAAACCAGACCGTTCAGCCAGTCTCTCCGACATGACTTTAAAGTGGAAAATACCCTATCCTGAATTATCAGTTTAGAGTCTATGACCACCAAGTATAGTTACAGGGACACAGAATTCTTTCTCCTCCCTTCATACTGAAACTTACATCAGTGATCCCAGGTCCTCTACTGTGGAGCCCAGTGTTCGGTACGTGTGCACCCGAGTGTTTGACGTGTTAGAGGTAGAGATAGACTGTAACAAACACAAAGGGTCCTACTAGGTCTAACTACTGTTACTAACTAACTAACTACTGTCACCACCCGTGTCCACGGAGACCACCGTCTTGTACTCCTATTTACCGGGTAGTGTCTCAACCATCCGACGGGCTTGACCTGTCAGGTGTCTCATCCCTTCCAAAAATTGTGAGAAATTTTTGGACCACCAAGACCTCTTGACACCACGACCTCTTCTGAGAACTCTCAGGGAACCTGTCGTTCCTCTAGTTTGGTCAGTTATTTCCTTTAGTTGGGACTTATAAGTAACCTTCGACTTTGAGATTATGAAACCGGTGGACTACACTTCTCGACTGAGTAACCTTTTCTAGGACTACGACCCTTTGTTAACTCCTGTCCTCCTCTTCACCCACTGTCTCCTACTCTACCAACCCACCGTAGTAGTTGAGTCACCTGTACTCAAACTCGTCCGAGGTCCTCTGTCACTTCCTGTCCCTTCGGACCGGACGACGTCAGGTACCCCAATGTCTCAGTCTGTACTGAATGACTGACTTGCTGCTGTTCTTTTTGGACCATACCTGTCACAAAGACTAAACTTGCAAGGGATAGGATAGTGACTTCGGGGCCGGGTCCGATGTTATATCTCTGATCGTCGGGTCTGACTTTAGTGGTACTTCTAGTCGAATATATAATTTGTCGAGTTCCTAGTGAAAAGTGTCGTACTTGTACCGTCCTTACCTGGTTCTTTATGTTATAGTTAACTAGAAAAGTATAAAGTACTGTGACATGAGGTTTCGTCATTTTAATGACGTTTTAATCTTATACACGAACTTCGTTATTTTACACCCACTGTTTCCGTCCTTCCCGTCCGAAACGTCCCATTGTGTCACCTTCGAGTTCTAGTTCGACTTTTACCCCGTGTTTTCACTCAGCGGTCACCTGGTCAACCTCGTCTCCCATTTCTTTAGAATAAAAAGGTCCTGATCTCGAAACCAACACAAGGAATTCTACCTTATGATCTTGGTTAAATTAAACTAAACGACCATAAGACTACCATAAATACCCGACCTAACCTTTCAGACCACAAAAAGTCCCACGTAGGATGGGTTACCTTTCTTAGGTCACTGTTATATAAATAATTTAGTACACTTTCATGGAACCCTTTCCTGTGTGTTTCCTTCTAAATCGTTACAATAAAAAGGACGGGTGATAATTTTCAATCCCCTCTTTTTGAGTTTTGGGGGAGATCCTCGTTCTTTTACCCAACTCTTCCCGAGTAGTGCCTTTTTTTCTCTACCACCTTCTTTCTTAACCTCAGTGGTTTAGAAGGTAGTTTATTACGATGAAAACGGGTAACACAAATTTTACCTTTATTCTTTTACTAAAGAATCAGTATGAAGATCTATGTAGTAGTTAGACCCTACTCCCCACGACCGTAGTATGAACTAAGATACGTTGACTCGTGTAGATTACTTCGATCTGGGTTTCATATGACCCGACATGACTTACCCGTTACTCCTTACTTGTGACACTTTCGTCGGTCATGGATGTCACTACGACCGTGTAAAAACTGCACCAGACAACAGACTTGAAATTCTAATTTTCCAGTATCTGTCCAGTATCTGATTGATACTCGAGTGTCCACTAAATGTATTATGACGTCTACCACTGACGTCGGTACTTTAATTTTCTGCGAATGAGGAACCTTCCTTTCGACACTGGTTGGATCTATCGTATAAGTTTTCATCTCTGTAATGAAACGGCTGATTCCAGACAGATCAGTTCCGATACCAAAAAAGACACCAGTAAATACCTACACTCTCAACCTGACACTTCCGACTCGTGGCTTCTTAACTACGAAAACTTGACACCACAACCTCTTCTGAGAGCTCTCAGGGAACCGGACGTTCCTCTAGGTTGGTCAGGTAAGACTTCCTCTAGTCGGGACCCTAAAGAAACCTTCCTTACTACGATTTCGACTTTGAGGTCCTGAAACCGGTGGAGTACGCTTCTCAACTGAGTAACCTCTTCTAAGACTACGACCCTCCCTAACCCCCGTCCTCCTCTTCCCCTACTGGTTCCTACTCTACCGACCTACCGTAGTGACTGAGCTACCTACACTCAGACACACTTGAGGCCCTCAACCACTACCTGTCCCTCCGGACCGCACGACGCTAAGTACCCCAACGTTTCTCAGCCTGTGCTGACTCGCTGACTTGACTTGACTTGACTACTTTATTCAGTGTCTTTATTACTATTTATTGTTTTAGATATAACCCTATAACTTGAGATCAGTGGTCAATTTCCCGAAGGATCCACCGCGTCATCATTTCTTAGACGGACGGTTACTTCCTCTACGTTCTCTGAGCCCAAACTAGAGATCCAGTCCTTCTAGACGACCAAATCCTTTACCGTTGTATGAGGTCGTAAGAGCGGACCTTGTCAAGTACGTGTCTCCTCGGACCGTCGATATCAGGTACCCCAGTGTTTCTTAGTATGTACTGACTCGTATGTGTGTGTGTGTGTGTGTGTGTGTGTGGACAATTCCACCGTTCGTATCCTCGTTTTTTCTCAGGTCCACAAGTTTAGCTGGATATTCTACTCCTGTTAATGTCAATTGAGACATAGTAAGTTATCGTAGTATTTTCTTACTATGTTCAAATGGTATTACATGAGTCATCTCACCGATTGTACTTTTTCGATCTTTTACAACCACTCTAGCACCTCATTGACCCTGAGTGTATACTACGACCGTCCTTCCATTTAACCTTGTAGGTAAAGTCTTTACATAAACGATCACAAATGATTTCACCTTGTATATGTGTTACACTACCACTTAAAATATACAGTTGAACTGATTTCCTACGGGTCTGTCGACTATTTTGTAATAAAGACGTCACAAAGGTCTTCTCTAATCATAACCTTAACCACTTGACTTACTTCGTCTACCGGGATGGGTTTTACTCATAGAGAGAGACGATTTAGTGAAGTCAGTACAGTTTGAAAAACACTGAGTTACCTGTCGTCAGGCGGTCCGAGGAGACAGGTGCCCTAAGAGGTCCGTTCTTATAACCTCGACCAAACATGACCAATATAAGGTCCGTCCTTATGACGCACGAGAAGAGGTCCCCTAGAAGGACTGGGTCCCGAACCTCGGTACAGAGGAGACAGAGGACGTGACCGTCAGCCCAAGCAATGGTAATCACCGTGGACCCTTCGGGTGGGTTACACTTACTCACGGTAGGTTAGGAAACTCCCTGAGTTGTCTTGGTTTTCCGTCTCCTTCTTGTAAAAACGAACGACGAACTCGACCCTGTAGACAGAAGAGGACGGGGATCTGTAGTCGTGAGGACCAAGAGTCCGGAAACCTTGGTCTAGTCCTGAATGTAGTAACAGGGAGGTGGGGGGGGTGGGGGGTAACCTCACAAAACAGTTAAGATAAGGGAGAGTAACCAACTTGAACCCACTTCACTTCACTTCAGCGAGTCAGCACAGGTTGAGAAACGCTGGGCACCTGACATCTAGTGGTTCGAGGAGGTAGGGACCCTAAGAGGTCCGTTCTTATGACCTCACCCAACGGTAAAGGAAGAGGTCCCCTAGAAGGGCTGGGTCCCTAGCTTGGGTCCAGAGGGTGTAACGTCCCTCTGCGAAATTGGAGACTCGGTGGTCCCTTCGGGGACTTGAACCCATTCTTATCCTTAGAACAGTCCTTACACAGGGGAGATATAATGGAGAAGGAAGTAGACAGTGCAAGACTCTTACACTGGGAATAACGTCGGTACTCCGATGACTTGAACCTGACCCACCCTACGACCTACCTGGGACCGAAGTGATTCCGAACAGTCCATCTGAGGGTCCCTATAGATGATTGTCTGAGACGAGATCCAGGTATCGGGACTCAAAACCTTACGGAAACCAGGTCAGGATCACTCGAACCCCCTTCGTGTGATTCTGTTATTCACTCCTGACCTCATTACGGACTCGTCTGATGGAACATGATCTTCCTGACCTTTCCCAGTCAAAAGTAAGGTTAGGGTTTCTTCCCGTTACGGTTTCTTACAAGTTTGATGTGGTGTTAACGTGAGTAAAATGTACGATCGTTCCATTACGAGTTTTAGGAAGTTCAGTCCGAAGTTGTCATGCGCTTAGTACTTGAAGGTATACAAGTTCGACCTAAATCTTTTCCGTATCCTTGGTCTCTAGTATAACGGTTATAATCTACCTAGTATCTCTTTCGTTCTCTCAAGGTCTTTTTGTAGATGAAGACGAAGTAACTGATGTGATTTCGGAAACTGACACACCTAGTGTTGTTTGACACCTTTTAAGAAGTACCCTACCCTTATGGTCTGGTGGAATGGGCGGAGGACTCTTTGGACATACGTTCAGTTCTTCGTTGTCAATCTTGACCTGTGTCTTGTTACCTGACCAAGGTTTAACCCTTTCCTCATGTAGTTCCGACATAAGACAGTGGGACGAATAAATTGAATGTACGTCTCATGTACAACACTTTACGGTCCAACCTACTTCGTGTTTACCTTAGTTCTAACGGTCCTCTTTATAATTATTGGAGTCTATACGTCTACTGTGGTGTGAATACCGTCTTTCTCTTCTCTTTGATTTCTCGGAGAACTACTTTCACTTTCTCCTCTTACTTTTTCGACCGAATTTTGAGTTGTAAGTCTTTTGATTCTAGTACAATAGACTAGGGTAGTGAAGTACCCTTTATCTACCCCTCTGTTACCTTTGTCACTTTCTGAAATAAAAGAACCCGAGGGTTTAGTGACGTCTACCACTGACGTCGGTACTTTAATTTTTAGGAACGAGGAACCTCCTTTTCGATATTGGTTGGATTTGTCGTATAATTTTTCGTCTCTGTACTGAAACGGTTGTTTCCAGACAGATCAGTTTCGATACCAAAAAGGTCATCAGTGTATACCTACATTCTCAAACTGGTATTGCTTCCGACTCACAGCTTCTTGATTACGGAAGTTTGACACCACAACTTCTTCTGAGAACTCTTAGGGAACCTGACGTTCCTCTAGGTTGGTTAGGTAGGATTTCCTTTAGTTGGGACTTATAAGAAACCTTCCTGACTACGACTTCGACTTTGAGGTTATGATACGGTGGACTACGTTTCTTGACTGACTAAACTTTTCTGGGACTACAACCCTTTCTAACTTCCGCCCTCCTCTTCCCCTACTGTCTCCTACTCTACCAACCTACCGTAGTGACTGAGTTACCTGTACTCAAACTCATTAGAGACCCTCAACCACTACCTACCCCTCCGGACCACACGACGTCATGTACTCCATTGTTTCACAGTCTGTGCTGACACACTGACTTGTGGTTGTTCGTCTTGGGGGGTGGTATATCACAAACACATTGTGACGGGGACGAGGTCTCCTACACCCGGAAACTCAACGAGGTCCTAATGTATAAATTTCAGTTCGACCCTCCCTCTACTAACCTGAAGGATCTTTAGAGTCCGCTGGAAGTGACAGTATATAATAAGGTGGGTACTCGGTAGGAACTGCGGAGTGGAGGCTCCGGTCTACTCCTACAATCTCAGACCTTCGATACTCCGGACGACAGGGACTCCCACACCGACCCGAAAGACGACTGTTAGGACACACGACCGAAGGATTGGATAGTAAATCTATTCGGTTGGACCTCGTGCCCGTAGGACCACTGAGTCTCACATTTCTTTGACGGACGTGACGTCCTCTAGTCCTAAGGTAGGGATCCAACCCTTCTAAGGGACCTCCTTCCGCACCGATGGGTGAGGTCATAAGAACGGACCCCTTAAGGTACCTTTCTCCTCGGACCACCCGATGTCAGGTACCCCAACGTTTCTTAGCCTGTGTTGACTCCCTGATTGTGAGTGAGTCGAGTTGAATAGGACCTCGTACCGGTTTGAAATTTCGGACGAAGTTCCGGTGGTCAAAGAAAGGGACTTACTGTGTTGACTTAATTTGTTCCTGGTTCATAGAATTTCAAACATTAGAACGGATCGTCACTCGACTCTTTTCCTCAGTTGAGGCTTCGGAGAAAACTCCTGGTGGGGTAAGGAGCGTGGGACGGGGGAGTTGGGTAATGGAGAGCCTAGGAGAAGACGGTAAGGAGTCACTTAAGTCCACTCGACCACAAGTGGACCGACCGTAACTCCCAGGTGCACCCCGTGCAGGTCCACCCTTCTCTGTCGTACCGGTCCCTCCCAGGGTTTTTTCGTTTACAGGGAGGGACCTCTTACCCGTCGGACCTCCTCCCCTTTCCTCTGTCAATGGGTAATCGGGGAAGTTGTGACCGGACAGTGACCGGACAGTGACCGGGGTCGTCTCCGGAAAAGTAGGGTTCAAGATGGAACCAAAGTCCCGTTGTGTGCTGACGACGTCAAGAGTCAATATCCCTTGAGGACGACGACGACGACGACGATTCAGTGAAGTCAGCACAGGTTGAGACACGCTGAGGTATCTACCGTCGGGTGGTCTGAGGGTGTAGGGACCCTAAGAGGTCCGTTCTTGTGACCTCACCCAACGGTAAAGGAAAAGGTTACGTACTTTCACTTTTCACTTTTACTTCAGCGAGTCAACACAGACTGGGAGTCGCTGGGGTACCTGACCTCGGAAGGTCCGAGGAGGCAAGTACCCTAAAAGGTCCGTTCTCATGACCTCACCCCACGGTAACGGAAGAGGCTTCCTTGAGGATAGTCAGAGGTTCAGTCTAGGTACTTGATGCGGTTTGAAACCTGTCCATCCTCTCCACCCCTCCTATTCTGGTCGTCTGGATTAGGGTCAGGACCTCTACGCTCGGGTCCTCGTCTTTCAGTGTATGACCCTTTGCTAGACCCCGTCGTGTCTCGAGTCCCTTGTGTCAAACCACCCACGGTGACAGAAGGAGTCAGGGTCTCTTTGAAGGGGTCTGGGGTCCTAGTTTCGTGTCAAGTGTGTGCAGTTCAAGGGGGTGACTGTTCTCTACGTGTCGGATCTTAGACCCACCGGTCTAAGGAAACGCGGAAGTTTTTACCTTCCGTTAAGGTCTGGAGATGGAGGTCCGAGGAAAAATAGTGTACCTGACTTGTTCAAACTCCAGGTAATAATCCCACACACGGGATGTGTCCGGAAAGAAGAAGGACCAGTCGCAGAGTGAGACCGGAGACGCTCTTGAAAGTCGTCACAGGTAGACTGAACAGAGGGAAGTTCCACTGGTATCGGACTATTCAGTTGGAGGTTATTGGGACAGAATGATCGTCCAGTCTTCGACAATTCCGACGGGATCAGAGGAGGGGGACGTATAATAGTAGTTTGACCACGCCTCCCTCTCACCTTGTCTCCTAGACTCGGAGAACGAACGTAAACGGTACCAAATCGTGTGGGTCAAATCTATGAACAAGAATTGTCATGATTTTCTCATGAAAACTTTAGTCCTAAGGTACTTCTATCGAATTTCTCAGAACTCTTGCTTGCTAAAATAAATTACTTTTATATTTCATATACTTTCTCAAAATGACGGATTGACCTAAAACAGGACCGACTTGTATCCTTGATCGTTACGGACTCGTAGTCGGAGTCTACTCAAGTGTCCGACCAGTTCTCCCACGTGGGTCCGTACCTTTCTCGAATCTGGAGGTCCACTAAGATTGTAGTCGGTCCCAACTCTTGTTGACTAGATCTAAGTATTTAGATCTGGGTATTCCGAGGTTTTATCTAACCTCATATACCGTGTGTGTCCCGTCTTTTGTACCCACTACCTTACCCATACATACTTACTAAAAAAATCAATTTTTTTAATACCACCCCTCTCTATTTAATCCTTAAACCCTAATTGTGCGTATGAGATTATATATATATTTTATCCATTCGTTGTTCCTGGAAGACATATCGTGTCCCTTGATATTAGAGAAAATATTATTAGATATTATTTTCTTAGATATATATACTATATATAAATATATGTATATATTGACTTAGTTAAACGATATATAAACTTTGATTGTGTTGTAACATTTAATTGATATGAAGTTAATTTTTAAGTATCTTTCATACTTCGATTCATAGAACTGTCTCTTCCCTTTGTGATATGAATATAGTAATGTTTTAGGGAAAACTCGAAAATTTTACTTGTATCTGTACAAACGTATAGTATCCATGTCTGTCATACATTATGTTCTAAAGACAAAGTCAAAAAACGACATTAAAGTATACGCGTAAAGTAAGTAAGTTGTTTATAAATGACTCCTGAACGAGACACCCTCCGTGACCAACAGTCCATAACCTTTGTGGTGTCACTCACTCTGTTTTAAGGGTGAATATAAGATCAATGTATAAAGGACCAATCGGGAACATGATTGTTTGATTAGTAAATGTCATTGCGTGAGAGTCCCTAAGAAATTTGTCAAATGTCAATATGAATATTTGTCAGGTGGTAACGATATGGTGGTACCGGAGTCGGTAAAGTCATAATGACCCAAGGTACTCCCGTCTCTTCAGATAAAAGGAAAAGATAGGGAGGTCATGGCTCCAATCATAATGTTTTAGATAGTTGTGACCCAAAAGACTAAAGTAAAAAAATCAAATTATCCGTATATTACTTTAGGACTGTTTACACTCAAACGTAAAGCAGTTCAGTGTTTTCTACACTAAAATACAGACAAAAAGGGACAGATATTTGACAAAATGAGTAATGTATCTTTAATCTATGACGTTTTTATATAAATTTTGTCAAAATGACTACCACTCTGAACAAAAGTGAATTTTTTATAAAAGACAATAATATAGGGATTGAGTCTTGAATAAATTCCCTATAAAGTTTTAAAAGTTCATCAAGTCGTAAAAAGATTGAGACAAGTACAATAAAAAAAGGGTCTAATAATGTACATCAACCCTATTACGTGATTGTACTATCAACGTGAAAAATGGAAAACAAAACCGACTACTTAGAGAGTCGAACGTCTTAGAATCAAGTGGGTGGTTCCCTTGAACGTAGTTTTCGTGACTCAGGAGTGGTCAAGGGAGATGACAAAACTTTGATGATTTATGTAAAATACAAGTTCTCGTTCTACTTAACAAAGGTAATTAAATGATCTCACATAAGGATACAGGATGTCAATCTAAGTGTGTTGCATAGGTATTTAAGAAGGAAGGGAGAGGATATGAGTCTAGAAGGTTAGGGTAAAAGGTAGGTAAAGACAGGGGGAGGGGTGGAACAAAATACTCGTAATGGTGGAACGAGTATTGAAGAATGACTATGAGAAAACTGTCTCTAGATACATATAAAGAACATAAAGATGATCAAAAAGAAAATACGTGAAAGAACCATGTACAAATTCTAGATACGTAAGTCATAATGATGTTCCGAAAGTAACAAGATATATGTAAAATGGAAAAAACCACTGAAATTACACATAGAATCTCGACGAAAATTAAAGTGTTAATTAAAGTAGAATAAAGTTTTAAAAATGGAACTTATACTAAGTGATAATAATATGTACACGGAAGATTAAGAAAACAGTTGGTGTCTAACAACTAAAAATTTTAATTTGTAAAATCTTTATCTTCCCGGTAAACTTCGTATAGGTTGGACCGGAATAGTGAAATATCTATTGACTAGACCTCGGGTTCCAGTATCTCAATTGGTCCTACAGAACCAAAAAAAGTGGTGCCACGATATTGTGGTCAATTCTCGTACCATATCTGGTTTCCGTTCAAACTTATACTGAAACGGAATAGTCCGCACACTGGTTCGGTACAACGGGTTGAAGACGTTCGGAGTCACAGGAGAAACTGTTTTATATCATCATTAGAGGGTTCCTCATTGACACTTCTATTTTATATGCATTCACTAATCGTGTTACGGATCCCTTCTCGAGTTATTTATCTTATTAAAAGTAATAATAAGTGAGACTTTACACACCAATGAAGACCTTTCCCAATCAGTCAGTCAAGTCAGTGAGTTAGTACAGTTGAGAAACACTGGGGTACCTGACGTCGTGTGGTCCGAAGGAACAGGTAGTGGTTGAGGGCCTCGAACGAGTTTGAGTACAGGTGACTCAGTCACTACGGTAGGTTGGTAGAGTAGGAGACAGTAGGGGAAGAGGACGGAAGTTAGAAAGGGTCGTAGTCCCAGAAAAGATTACTCAGCCGAGAAGCCTAGTCCACGGGTTTCATGACCTCGAAGTAAAGTTCGTAGTCAGGAAGGTTTCTTATAAGTCTCAACTAAAGGAAATCCTACCTGACCAAACTGGAGGAACGTCAGGTTCCCTGAGAGTTCTCAGAAGAGGTTGTGGCGTCAAGTTTCCGTAATCAAGAAGCTGTAAGTCGGAAGAAATACCAGGTTGAGAGTGTAGGTATGTACTGATGACCTTTTTGGTATCGAAATGATATACCTGGAAACAGCCGTTTCAGTACAGAGACGAAAAATTATACGATAGGTCCAACCAGTATTGAAAAGAAGGTTCATCGTTCTCAAAAAATTAAAGTACCGACGTTCAGTGGTAGGTGTCTTTTGTTTCAGGCGGTGACAAAGGTGACAAAAGGGTAGATAAACGGTACTTCACTACCTCGGTCTACGGTACTAGAATCAAAAAACTTACAACTCGAAATTCGGTCGAAAAAGTGAGAGGAGAAAGTGAATGTAGTTCTCAGAGAAATCAAGGAGATGTGAAAGACGGTATTCCCACCACAGTAGACGTATAGACTCCAATAACTATAAAGAGGACCGTTAGAACTAAGGTCGAACACGAAGTAGGTTGGACCGTAAAGTGTAGTGCATGAAACGTATGTTCAATTTATTCGTCCCACTATCGTATATCGGAAACGTATGAGAAAAGGGTTAAACCTTGGTCAGGTAACGAGGTATAGGACAAGATTGACAATAAAGAACTGGACGTATGTACAAAGAGTCCTCCGTCCATTCCGCCAGACAATAAGGGTAGAGAACTTCTCAAAAGGTGTCAAACAACACTAGGTGTGTCAGTTTCCGAAATCACATCAGTTACTTCGTCTTCATCTACGAAAAGACCTTAAGGGAACGAAAGAGATACTAGATAGATTATAACTGTTATACTAGAGATCAAGGAGACGGAAAAGATTTAGGTCAAACTTGTAGACCTTCAAGTGCCAAGTGTATGATAACTTCGGACCGAAGTCAGTATACTCCTGAAGGTAGTATCGAGTCAACCATTTCTTAGGTGGACGTTACGTCGTCTGGGACCAAACTAAGGACTCAGTCCTTCTAGACGCCCTCTTCCCTATCTGATGGATGAGGTTATAAGAACCCGAAGGGAACACCGATCGACCATCTTTTAGACGGACGTTAGGACCTCTGGACCCAGACTAGGGATCCAACCCTTCTAGGGGACCTCTTCCCTTTCAGATGGGAGAGGTCATAACAACGGACCTCTTAAGATACCTGACATTACCCCAACGTTTCTCAACCTTTTCCATACATATGGTTTTGTAAAAGAATTACAAAGGAATTTATTGTACAATATTATACCCGAAAAACAAAACAAAAATTTCGACAACAGACCGTAAGGGTAAAGAACTTCCAACCAAGAGATTCTACACGAAGGATTCTGAGAGCGACAGGTAAGAGGGGAAGGGAAGTGAGAAATGATAGAGTAGACATACGAGTTCAGACTTCTTGTAAGGGGTGGTAAAAGAAAATGTTGTTGAACGTTTTAGATGTCAGAGTCCTTGTCAGGAATCTTTAAACTATCCTAACCATAAAATTCACCAGTTTCGGTGTCTATACACAGGCACCCCCATGATAGTTGTAGATTCGAATATATCACAAAATTTCAATGTGTCGTAAAAGAGTAGGAATAGAGTTCTCATAACGTCCCACACATCGTGTTACGACGAAACAGAGACATACTCCTTTGACTATGACCCCCTCCACGGTCACCGTCCCAAGTTGACCCTTCACGTCTCGGGACTAGTCTTTCATACTCAGTCCCCCGGTTTAACACTGGGTCATACAAACAATATTCTTGTTAACTATTCTCCTGTACTCCATTCTTGTTTGAAGAATTTGCCAAATACCATTACTAATACACTCATTAAAAAGAGTAGAGAATCATATATACTTATGAAGGTAAACCCGGGTATTTCATCCTTGTCGATTGGAAAGTCTTCATAACCCTTCAATTCGAAGTTAGGAAGAGAGACTCAAGAGTACGTGAAGTATTTTTATCATATGTACTGTGAACAATTTCTGTAACTCAGTCCGAAATGATGTTCCCCCGATGATGTTACCCTAAAACATTATCTCCTCTCTCTAGTCCGAGTTGAGGGTTATACTGTTCCTTTCCACTCTTAAATATCGGTTCCTCCTCCCACCACAAGTCACCTATCTTTTAATGATTCTCCTTCGTAGTCCCATTCCTCTCCTAAGTACTACTTCTGTCCTGTTCCACTAGTCTGTAGTGGACCCCTACTACCTCTTACTCCTTGGGTCAGTCTCTCAGTCCCACCTATAAGACCGATGTCCGTAACTCGTTCTAAGAACGTTTTTGACCTGGGACGTCTCCGGTTGTACCTACGAGTTTTCAGTTCGGATCAACTTGTCAAGGAATAACCTACATCGACATCCTACTAGTCAGTTAGAACATACAATCTGTGATACTGATTTACCTAGAGAAGGTCAATTTATCTGAGTCGTGTTGAACCCGGACATGTTTTATGACGTCGTCTTCCCCCTTCTAACGGATTCTGAGACCTCAAGGATTTTGATGTGACCTTTGATCTTTCGTTCCTTTGTCACTAAAGTTTTAAGACTTTTTTTCAAAAAAAGGTTGGATTTTAAGATATAGATCGGTTCAATAGTTAGTTCATACTCTTATCCTAGTTCTATAAAATTGTATACCTCTCAGAATGTTTTAAATAGAGGGTGCACCAGAGACTCCTTTGATGACACATTAGTACAAGGAGGTTCTTCATCTCTTTCCGTACCCTAGTTCTCTAGATCTGAACTTTTGACTGTACTTCTCTTAACGGTCCTATTCCCATTTCTCCCTAGAGTTCTACTGTGCAGATTATATGTGGTCCGTGTGTATCGTTGACAAGGTCTGACAAGGTCTGACAAGGTCTGACAAGGTCTGACAAGGTCTGATGTCGTTCAGTCTCTCGGGGTCCCCCATCAAGTAGTTCTTCTACTTGGACTATCGATGGACTACGCTCCTTTAAAAGTTCTTCTCTAAATATGTTGTTCGTCTCTCGAATAGCAACTTTACTTTTATTTGTCTTTGAAATTTTATAAAAAAATTATATAATTAAAATCTCTTTTGTGTGTCCGAAAAGATAACCGAGTCACCATTTTTTAGGCGGACGGTTCTACCCTCGGTACCCAAGTTAAGGACCAAACCCTTATAGAAGACCTTCATTTACCGTTGGGGGAGGTCATAAGAACGGACCCTTTAGGGTACCTGTCTCCTCGGACCACCCGATGACAGGTGCTCCAGAGTTTTCTCAGTCCGTAATGAATCATTGATTTGTCGTTGTAATATTACGCTTGTGAGTTACAACTGGATACGACCCTCCTACACTAATATCCTACTACCTTTTATACGAATATACACCATCCTCACTCCCCGACACTTTCTTTTACTTTAGTCAGTAGGTATAACCGTGAATTCAGTGATCACGTATTCTGTCTTCACATAATTAATCTCTGAGGCCCCTTTTATCGATTTATTAGTCGAACCTCCGTACTCGCACGAACGGAGACGGATCTTCTTTCCCCTCCGTCTATCTAGAGAAAGAGACCATCCTCTTCAGACAAACAGACAGAAGAAATTTGGGTAGTGATGGATGACGGAACCCTCACGGAAACTGTCAGGGGGTGCAACGAGGTCAGGAGGGAAGACTAGACGGGGTTTCTAAACGTGTGGATAAGAAAAGAAAAAGGAAAATTCCCGAAATTACGACTGGTGGTGTCCCTTTGTCTAACCCTTTTGTCTCTATTTTCGTCCACTTATCTGTTTCCAACGTCTTAGACCCTCCAACAGAGTTCGGACCTCGGAACTCGGTATGGAGGGTCGGGGTGAAGGTTCTACCATTACCCTTCAGCTGACCTGAAAACGAGAGTCCGTTTCATGTAGTACACTTTACGACCCGACCTTCTTCGTGTTCGACCTTAGTTCTAACGGTCCTCTTTATAGTTATTGGAGTCTATCCGTCTACTGTGGTGGGAATACTGTCTTTCACTTCTTGATTTCTCGGAGGACTACTTTCACTTTCTTTTCTCACTTTTGCAACCGAATTTTGAGTTGTAAACCTTTTGATTCTAGTACCGTAGGTCAGGGTAGTGAGGTACCGTTTATCTACGCCTTTGTCGCCTTTGTCACTGTCTGAAATAAAAACCCCGAGGTTTTAGTGACGTCTACCACTGACGTCGGTACTTTAACTTTCTACGAACGAGGAACCTTCTTGTCGATACTGGTTGGATGTGTCGTATAAGTTTTCGTCTCTGTAATGAAACGGTTGTTTCAGACAGATCAATTTCGATACTAAAAAGGTCATCAGTACATATCTACACTTTCAATCTGATATTTCTTTCAACTCGCGACTTCTTAACTACGAAAACTTGATACCACAACCTCTTCTGAGAACTCTCAGGGAATCTGACGTTCCTCTAGGTTGGTCAGGTAGCATTTCCTTTAGTCAGGACTCATAAGTAATCTTCCTGACTACGACTTCAACTTTGAGGTTATATGACCGGTGGACTACTCTTCTTGACTGAGTAACCTTTTCTGGGACTACGACCCTTTCTAACTTCCACCCTCCGCTTCCCCTGCTGTCTCCTACTCTACCAACCTACCGTAGTGGTTGAGCTACCTATACTCAAACTCATTCGAGGTCCTCAACCAGTACCTGTCCCTTCGGACCACACGACGTCAGATACCCTAGTGTTTCTCGACCTGTACTGACTCACTGACTTAACTTGACTTGACTTTCTAAGTTTCCCACACCCCGAGTACTTTGTACAGGACTATGAAAAGATTCTTTTTCAAAATTTACCAAGAATAAAGAGGGTCAATATTTCGTTGTGTACCTGAGACGTCTTTTTAATTACCATTTATTTTTATGTTTCGTATTTAGTGGTATTAAGGTGTTGGGTCTTTATTAATAATTGTAAAACAAGATTAGTAAAAAATTCGGAACTCATCTATTTGAGATAGTCGTGTGTATGTTATAACCATGTATGGAAAGTATATATTACACATAGTGGGTCTTTATTGGAAATTGTAAAGAAACTAAGGAAAACGGTAGAAATTGATCTATTTACTAATAGTCATATGTATTCTACATAAAGAGAGTACCCGAAGGGACCACCGAGTCGTCATGTCTTAGACGGACGTTACGTCTTCTGGGTTCAAACTAGGGTCCCGAACCTTCTAGAGGACCTCTTCCCGTACCGTTGGGTGAAGTCATAAGAACGGACCTCTTAGGGTACCTGTCTCCTCGGATCGTCCGATGTCAGGTATTCCAGTGTTACCCTGTACTGATTTCGCTGAATCGTTCGTACGTGTCTGAAGGTCACCATGTAGACCATCGAACACGCTAAACAGTAGCTCCGTTCCCGTTCCACCGACGTCTGGAGACCGATACCCGTACCTGAAGGACGTCTTGGATCGTTGTCTATGTCTCGAACCCGTCTAGCCTCGGGTCGGCGTCCGTTCAGGTACCTTCTTTTCCTGGGTCCGACTAAACCCGTTCTGATATATCTTCGGTCCAGACTTACATGAAACCTGTCTTTATGGTGAACTCTGTAAGGGTCCTTTTATTTTTCCCTCTATATAGTGAACCTTGGTGAGGTCCTTTTCTTTTAGGGTCCATTTTTACTTATTAAGGTCTTTACCTTAATAAGGTCTTTACCTTAATTCTGGGTCTTAATGTGTCAGTTATAAAGTAAAGGAAATCACTAACGTAAATTTGAATAACGAAAGAAAACTTTACTTACCAATGTATTTAAGTCTTGACTTGTGGAGTCACCCTTCCGGGAACCCCCTATGTGGGTTCTGGGGATTTCAGTGTGGTCCCTCCGTCGGTAGGGAGACGGTTCCCAACGTCGACGGACGGGTGTTATCCGTGACTTGAGAAGTCGAGAATAGTCCCTTCGACAAAAAACGGAGAATAGTAAGGGAAGCTGATAAATTGTACCAAAATTAGTAATTGTATAAGACTTTAGAATAACGTCATAGTCGTAAAAACAAACGTCAGATTTTCCATGTGTAATTTATGACAAATAGATTATTGGACGTTAGTTTAGATGAGTTGGACGTTAGTTTAGATGATCTGGAAACGAAGTGTCCGATAGTCGATCAAAATATTAAAGATTACAGAGGAGGGCCCCAGGTCGGGGCCACCTAGGTCCCTTAAGCTTCGTACCTGCCGCGACCGCACTCTTTTTACATAAATAACTAACTATATTCTAATCTAATTCTTTGTTATCACATCATCCTTTTAATTCACCTTCTTCTCCCGACTTATTGAACCTAATGCACCTTCTGGTTATTTTGAGGTCTGTTCCTTAAACGTGGTAGATACAACCCGGTAGCCACGAGCGAACTTATAGATTCCCACGGAGTGGAATCCGAGGGAAAACGCGCCCAGAATTGTCGGTCCCGTTCATTCATCTGAACCGCTCGGAGGCGCGGGGTCTACCTTTAAGTCGGACTTTAATCTCACTTCTCCTCTCCTTTCTCTCTCTCTGTGCCCTCTTTGGTCAGGTCGTTGATCGAGGCAGGAGATAACAAGTCTTCCGGAAAATATGAAAACTATTTTGTACCCCTAGTTACCCATTGTGTTTCAACACGTCGCAATCGTCAGGTCTGAGAATAGTTTTGGTCCGAAAAGAGAGACGTGTGGATTAACATATATGTTCAGAATCCATTAAATGTAGTAGAAGGTCGGTTTTCCCGGTTAATTGTAAAATGTCGGAAAAAAGACTATTCCCAAACAGTTGGTCTTCTGAATAAACACAACTAGAAGGGTTCCAGACCACGGTGAGAGTCTTTCGTGATTTATTTCAATGTAAGAATGTGTCGTTTCTATGTCGTTGAATATTGTTCATCTCCCTCATGTCACTAAATGTCGTTTTCTCTTCGTTAATTGAGTTTTCAGATCACAACGATTGTAGTTTTGATGATACATAGAAACAGATGTAGGACGAATGTGACTCATTGTAGGAAGGTCCACGGATTTTCTATTTCTTATACCTCCAGACCGTCGTTAGGAACTCAGTTGTCACTTTTGGGTAGTGGTTATACTAAAAATTGAGAAATCTTTTCCGAGACATAGAAATTCTAGGAAAATTCGAAACACGGAGAGGGCCAACCCCCCGACATTCGTTAAGTGTCCGACACATTCTTCAGACCCCTTGGACAATCCGTTCGATCTCGATAGTCTCCCCCAAATTGACTTTGTAGGGAAAGTTTACGTCTTCCAATTTCGGGTCTAAACTGAAAAAGGTCTCTTATAGTCTTCTCACCTTTTCGTCCGTCTAAGAATAAAAAAACTCCCCCCCCCACCTACGAGTCCTTTAAAGTCCCCCTTTTGGACTCCAGACTAATCGGAACGGTAGTCTCGAGAACGGCGCACTGGAACAGTGCCCACCTTAAGGAGTGCGACCGAGGGCCGTCAGAGGTTACTCGTTGACATGAACAATCAGAGATTTGTCTTTCGGATAAAGTCCCTTTATTAGAGTCCACATAAGGACAGGGGTGGACTCAGATTTTGTAATCGTACCGAAATAAAGAATTAAAATAAAGGGAGAAAGAGACGTACAAATTAATCCGACGTCTAAGAAAATTGAGACAGAAGACTGAAACAAAACAGAGAGTGTCCGAAATGGTCTTCCGCTCGGGGTGTTCGTGGGAGTCACGACTCCAAGGTCAACCTCGTGTCATGACGTAGCAGAAGAGGCAGTTGTTGTGTCCACGGGTGTGTGATCTCTACCTGAATATCATACTGTGGGGAGCTGAGGGAGTAAAATGTCTACTCTTGCGACCCAAAATCTCTCCCACTTACCGAACTCGTCGAAGGGTGTTGTGTCTTCGGTCTGGATCTTAAGTCCGGGGGTCGAAGGTTCTAGTTGTAAAAAGGTAATAATGTCACTTGTGGTAGAGTCAAATTCCGTTCCTCGAAGGGGTAGGTCCTCTCGGAATACATACATTGAGAGGCACCCCGCCGAGTCCCCACCCCCGAGGACCCACAGGTCCGTCCACCGACGTTCCGGAGAGATGACGTCGTGGACAGTGAGGTCCCTGACTAGGACCTTTCCATCCTCCCCAGGACCTATAGTCCCTGATCCCTTTGTCTGGTCTGGTTTGGAATTTGGAGAGAGTCACGAACCACCCCCTAACCCTTTTTAGAACCGAGAGTTTCTACTACTGTCTTCTTCCTTCTCTCTCGTCCCTTTATTAAACTGTTTCTACATCCGAGATTTCGGGAGAGGAGTTGTTTTTTACCCTCCGGAATTCGTGACCGTATAGAGGACGTTTACTGAACGTTTTCATCGTGAAACCTTTCTCGGAAACTAAACTAAATCCGTTTTTCTGATCCAATCCTTCCTTATAAGAGATCTATGAGAGATGTCCGTCGGATAGAACCTTTATTAGACGGTGGAACATTGTCGGGAGTGGACATCAAACTAAGTCTATTAACTATTTCCTGTTTTCAAGAGTAGTCTTTCTTTAAAAAAAAGGACAAAGAAATTAAAACATAGATACACTCTACTACCTACAAGTAATTTAAATGACACGATTAGTAAAGAACTACATACATTCCGTTTAATAATACGACATGTGAATATGTCACAACAGAAAGTTAATATAGAGTTACTTTGACCTTCCTTTTTTTACAAAGGAGAGTTCAGTAAAAAGAGTATTCTGTCCAACCCGTCTTCGTGTAGTATCCCTTACAAAAGGTAAAAGGAGACGTAGAGGCTTTGACCCGTGTCTGAACCGTGTCTAATCCAGTGTTCGTCCGAATGTCACTTCTAAGGGAGTGAACGTGACGAGGAAGACTTCAGGTCCCTCCTCAGGGGTGTCGCACAAGTGATCGGTGTTCGGAACATCTTAAACGTTTCCATTTTCCACAGTTCGTACCGGTAGGCATCGATAAACATAATGAAATTGTTTCTTGAGACCGGTTACGTCTATCATTTACAACCGAGACCCTGAAGTTGAATACACGAATGAAGACCAGGACACGAGGGAGATAGTACAGTGTGGTCGAAAGATTGAGTAGAGTCCGATGTTCGGTTCGTTTGGAATACCGATGGGACCCTCTATTTTCAATCTTAGGTGCCTCTCCTCAAAATGGATGGACTAAGGATTTTTATGAACGTCCTCCCACGTCTACGGTCTCTGCTTCTTTTACCACGACTACTCCATCGAGACCCAGTCCCCTAGTACGACGTTTGTGTCCGGGAATCGGTCCTACTCGCCGTGACGGTGTTCGGGGGGATCCCGACACTCCTTCACGACATCCGTCTCGTCTCTCTCCTCTGTTTGAATCACTACGACGCCGACGGATGAGGTGGATTAGGATAAGGAAGATGACGTCCGAGTTGGAAGTCAGAGTCTCCTCTAGGTCCGTTCGCCGTTCTTGATCCTTCCGGACCGTCGTTCTTCGTCCCTGTGTTGGTCTTCCAGACCCCAAGTTTTCGTCCTTGGGTCCCGACTCTTGACGACAAGATCCATTCTTTGGTTCCATCCCTGTGTCACGCACTCCTGTATTGTCCTTGGTTCCGCCACCGGAATTCTTATCCTTATTCTGTTCTACGAGTAATAATTTTATTCCGCGTTCCACTCCCGTTCTGGTAACTGGTCCGGACTCGTGTAAGAAGTTCTGACTAATTTGTAATCCAGTGTTTTGTCGTAGTCGTTTAAATTCTTCTGACTTTAGTTTGGTTGTTAGAAAAAACAGACGTTACCAGACTTTGACCTTTAGTTATTCTCCTTCCTGTGACCTGTGTTCGACCACCTTTAATTCTTTGAGGACTTGTTGGTTACCCAGTTTCTTCTTTAGTTTTCCCTTTATTTTCTACTGAATTCTGTTTACTTTTACCTTGATGTTGTATGGTTTTGATTACCCTACGTCGTTTTCGTCAAGATTCTCCTGTCAAATATTGTTATGCACGGACGTAATTCTTTCTTTTTTCCAGAGTTTATTTGTTGAATTGAAATAAAGAGTTTCTTGATCTTTTCCTTTTTGTTCGACTCAGAGTTCAATCTTCTCTCCCTTTTTTATGTCTAGTCTTGTCTTTATTTACTTCACTTTTTGTTATCTTTTTTTAGTTGTTTTACTCTCGAAAAATTTCCATTTGTTTGGGAATCGATTTGAGTCTTTTTTCCTCTCTCCTGAGTCTATTTTACTCTGTACCGTGTTATCTTTATCTTTCATGGTATTATGTTATCATTGTAATGTGTGGTTCTTTACCCTATTGGATCTTCTTTACCTATCTAATGATCTTTGCACGTTAAATGGTTCTGACTTAGTACTTCTTTATCTTTTATACTTGTCTGGTTACTGATCACTCCTCTGATTTTGTCATTAGTTTTAAAGGGTCGTTTCTTTTCGGGTTCCGGTCTACCAAGATGACCACTTAGGATAGTCTACAGATCTCTTCTTAATCGTGGTTCGGGAGGGTTTGCGGAGGTTTTTAACTTCTCCTCCCTTGAGAGGGTTTGAGTAAGATGTTAGGTCGTGTTGTGACTACCCCAACACCGAGTCTGTCATTCCCTCGACGGGCGGTATGTCCTCTGAGTCCAAACTAGGAACCCAACCCTCCTAGAGGACCTCTTCCTTTACCGTTCGTTGAGGTCATAAGAACGGACCTTTTAGGGTACCTGTCTCCTCGGATCGTCCAATGTCAGGTACCCTAGCGTTCCTCAATCTGTGTTGACTCGCTGAAAGTGTATTGGGACTATGGTGTCGTTCTATTTTTGGGATGTCCGGTTATAGGGAGTACCTATATCTACGTTTTGACGAGTTACTTTAAGGTCGTTTGTCGTAAGATGTCATGTAATTTTCCCGGTATACGGTACTAATTCATCCTAAAAATAGGGACCTTACAATTTATATATGTCTAGTTATTTATACTATGTGGTATAATTATTTTACTTGTTACTTTTAGGATAGTGGGGTTACCTACGTCTTTTTTAGTATACTGTTTCGAGTTGTGGGAAAGTATTACTTCGTAGATGTAATGGGTAAAATAACCGAGTGTTAATATAAAAAATTTTATCATTCTGTAAACGAAGAGAAGAAAACACCTTTTCGTGTTCCTTCGTTTGTTTTTTCATATAGGGTAGGGACTATAAGGTGTAACTTGTAAAACCCTAATTTTACTTTTACTTAGGTAGATACTCTAATTTCTAAGTTCGATGTTTTCAATGTTTCGTTTATCACTTTCAACTTTCGATGAAAGGAAAAAGATCAAGAAGTTGGGTTCCAATTTATGGAGATAATCAAAGAATACTAAAGAAGTTCTGTACGTTTTTAATGACGACGATTCAGTGAAATCAGCACAGACTGAGACACGCTGGGGTATCTGCCGTCGGGTGGTCCGAGGGGGTAGGGACCCTAAGAGGTCTGTTCTTGTGACCTCACCCAACGGTAAAGGAAGAGGTTACGTACTTCCACTTTTCACTTTCCCTTCAGCGAGTCAGCACAGGCTAAGAATCGCTGGGGTACCTGACGTCGGATGGTACGAGGAGGTAGGTACCCTAAAGGTCCGTTCTCATGACCTCACCCAACGGTATGTATATGAATAAAGACGATAAGATAGAGAAAAAAACAAACAATCAGAAATTGCATTTTTTTCTAGTGTGATATGTATTAAATGAACTGAAAAAAGTGAATTAGATGTAACCACTAGTAAAAAATTGACGTTCCATTTATATAGAAAGAGAAAGATTGTCGATGTAATTTTTTAATAAACAATCTTATACGGCGTCAAGAGATTCTACCTATAAAACCCCCACAAAGACCCAAAACAAACAACAACACTAGAATACTAATTAGTTATCTTGTAGAAACATGAATAGAATTGTTC
This sequence comes from Capra ibex, assembly GCA_006410555.1. Taxonomy (NCBI): domain Eukaryota; kingdom Metazoa; phylum Chordata; class Mammalia; order Artiodactyla; family Bovidae; genus Capra; species Capra ibex. Next base: position 14,675,228 of record SJYO01052474.1, on the reverse strand, counting down.
AGAACGGTCGTATAGATGTCTCTTTAAGAATTTTTTTTAAAAAAAAATTAAACCCGTACGGTGCGCTAAACACCCTTGAAACAAGGAGGTGGTCCCTAACTTGGGCACGGAACCGTCACTTTACTACCTGAAGATTGGTGACCGGTGACCCCTTAAGAGATGTCTCTTTAAGAATTCGTAATTACGGACCTAATTTATTGTACACAAAATGGTCAATTATCTTTTCACCGTGGTCTATTGTAAGGTTGTTCATAAACTGTTACGAACAAAAGGTTATAAGGGGTTGTTGACCAATAGTTTGACTATTGGTGACCAATAGTCAACAAAGGTTTGTTTAATATTAACTATAGAATTTTTTTTTTGGTTTTTGAGTGTTACCGGGTCAACCACAGGAACTACACTGGATCATCGAATCGTACCCCCTCTTAGAAGGGGATTGAGGGACGGAGGTAGGGGTTTGAGGAACCCTCTTTTCTCTCCTTTTTTTTCTCTTTTCTTTCGGAACTCAGGGAATTTCCAGTTGTTGTACCTTCGGTTCTTGTACTCGTTGACTTCAATCTAGAACTGATTAAACTGGACCCACACAACTACACAGAAAACTCTGTCTCTGAGGAATATGGGTCAAGAAGACACACCGTAATGGACCTAGGGGTTCTTCTACGTCTCTATGGTACCACCCTATAGGTCCTATGGTATTCGGTCCACCGACGACGACCCTGAGAACTCGACCGGTAGGAAGAAGGACGGAAACAGTGGAAGTACCCTCGACTCGTGTGGTAGTGGGGAGACGACCCTTTTTCTGTTTTTGTGCAAACTCGTAAAGTTCTCCTTAGTTCACGTAAAACTACGGTTTTCGAACCGGAGATACATGGTCACAGTTTAGTTTAGAGCCTCTGTCTCAAAACCTACTTCATCTTTTCTTATCGAATAACGAAACGGTCCGTTTCCCCTTGGGTCACCGAGGACGGGAGGTTTTGACACACAGAGGTGGGTCTCCCTAAACCACTCTTCAAAATATCGTTGCCGAGTTCGTACCCCGACGATTATTCTAATCCGGTACATGTCAAGTCAAGTCAACGAGTCAGTACAGGCTTAGAAACACTGGGGTATCTGACGTCGTGTGGTCCGGAGGGACAGGTAGTGGTTGAGGGCCTCGAATGAGTTTGAGTACAGGTAGCTCAGTTACTACGGTAGGTTGGTAGAGTAGGAGACAGTAGGGGAAGCGGAGGGCGGAAGTTAGAAAGGGTCGTAGTCCCAGAAAAGTTTACTGAGTCAAGAAGGATAATCCACCGGTTTCATAACCGTAAAGTCGAAGTCGTAGTCAGGGAGGTTACTTATGAGTCCTGACTAAAGGAAATCCTACCTGACCAACCTAGAGGAACGTCGGGTTCTCTGAGAGTTCTCAGAAGAAGTTGTGGTGTCAAGTTTTCGTAGTTAAGAAGCCACGAGTCGAAAGAAATATCAGGTCGAGAGTGTAGGTATGTACTGGTGACCTTTTTGGTATCGAAACTGATCTATCTGGAAACAACCGTTTCATTACAGAGACGAAAAATTATACGAGAGATCCAACCAGTATCGACAAGAAGGTTTGTCGTTCGCAGAAAATTAAAGTACCGACGTCTGTGGTAGATGTCACTAAAACCTCGGGGGGTTTTATTTCAGACTGTGACAAGGGTAACGAAGGGGTAGATAAACGGTACTTCACTACCCTGGTCTACGGTACTAGAATCAAAAGACTTACAACTCAAAATTCAGTTACAAAAGTGAGAGGAGAAAGTGAAAGTAGTCCCCGAGAAATCAATAAGAACGAAAGACGGAATTCCGACCACAGCAGACGGATAGACTCCAATAACTACAAAGAGGGCCGTTAGAACTAAGGTCGAACACGAAGAAGGTCGGGTCGCAAAGAGTACTACATGAGACGTATCTTCAATTTATTCGTCCCACTGTTATATGTCGTAACTGCATGAGGAAAAGGATAAACCTTTGTCAGACAACAAGGTACAGGCCAAGATTGACAACGAAGGACTGGACGTATGTCTAGAGAGTCCTCCGTCCAGTCCACTAGTCCATAAGGGTAGAGAAAGTCTTAAAAGGTGTCAAACAACACTAGGTGTGTCAGTTTCCGAAACCGTATCAGTTATTTCGTCTTTATCTACAAAAAGACCTTGAGAGAACGAAAAAACTACTAGGTTGTCAACAACTGTTAAACTAGAGACCAAGGAGACGGAAAAGATTTAGGTCGAACTTGTAGACCTTCAAGTACCAAATATATGACAACTTCGGACCGAACCTTTTAAAACTCGTAATGAAACGATCACACTCTACTCACGTTAACACGCCATCGAACTCGTAAGAAACCGTAACGGAAAGAAACCCTAACCTTACTTTTGACTCGAAAAGTTCAGGACACCGGTGACGACTCAAAAGGTTTAAACGACCGTATAACTCACGTCGTGAAAGTGTCGTAGTAGAAAATCCTTAGTTTTATCGAGTTGACCTTAAAGTAGTTCAGGTGATCGAAACAAACATCACTACGAAGAATTCCGGGTGAACTGAAGTGTAAGGTCCTACAGACCGAGATCTACTCACTAGTGTGGTAACACTAATAGACCCAGTACTCCTAGAAAAAGCATGTCAAGAAGACACATAAGAACGGTGGAGAAGAATTATAGAAGACAATCCAGGTGTAGTAAAGACAGGAAATAACACGGGTAGAAACACACTTTACCTGTCTTACTAGAGTCAAGTAAGGGTTCCGTTTGGTAAGTTATAGTGTCATTAGGTTCAGACATAGAACTTGTTATTACGACTTCTTCGACTTCAACTTACCAAGATACTTCTGGATGGTCTGGAAGATGTTGATTGTAGGTTTTTTCTACAGGAAAAGTAATATCTCCTGACCTTACGTTTTCATCTTTCAGTTCCTTATGGACCTCATTGACCGTTTAAACCGGAACCTCATGTCTTACTTCGTCTCGTTTCCGATTATATCAAAACGGTTCTCTTGCGTGACCAGTGTCGTTTGTGGGAGAAGTTTGTTGTGTTCTCTTCCGACACATGTCCCGTGACGAAATTAGATCAGAGTCCATTAGACTACTCTTGGAACAAGAACCCGAAGGGATCATCGAGTCTATCATTTCTTAGGTGGATGTTACGTCCTCTGGGTCCAAACTAGGGACCCAACCCTTCTAGGGGACCTCTTCCCTTACCGATGGGTAATGTCATTAGAACGGACCTCTTAAGGTACCTGTGTCCTCTGACCACCAGACGTCGGGTATCCCAACGTTTCTCAGTCTATACTGACTCACTGATTGTGTTTGTTAGACTACTCAAACTCCAAGGAAATTAGACCTTGCTTCTTACCACTGTAGAAGGAGGAATTTTTTGATCCTTATTTGGGTGGTATACTGGGTCGTTAGGGTGAGCATCCGTATATGGGACGCCTTTGGTTTTAACTTTTTCTGTGTACATAGGGTAACAAGTAGCGTCGTGATAAATGTTATCGATCTTGTACCTTCGTTGGATCTACAGGTAGCTGTCTACTGACCTATTTCTTCAACACCATGTATAAGTGTTATCTTATAATGAATCGGTATTTTTCCTTACGTAAACTCAGTCAAGATTACTCCACCTACTTGGATCTCGGATAATATGTCTCACTTCATTTAGTCTTTCTCTTTCTATTTATAGTATATGATTACGTATATATGTCTTAGATCTTTTTACCATGACTTCTTAAATAAACGTCCCGTCGTTACCTCTTTGTCTCTCTTATTTAAATACCCGTACCCTCCTCCCCTCCTGTCCCACTCTACATACCTCTCTCATTGTACCTTTGAAGTCAAGTCAAGTCAAGTCAGTGAGTCAACACAGGCTGAGAAACGTTGGGGTACTTGACGTCGTGCGGTCCGGAGGGACTGGTAGTGGTTGAGGGCCTAAAGTGAGTCTAAGTGCAGGTAGTTCAGTCACTACGGTAGGTCGGTAGAGTAGGACCCAACAGGGGAAGAGGAGGACGGGAGTTCGGGAGGGTTGTAGTTTCAGAAAAGGTTACTCAGTTGAGAAGTGTACTCCACCGGTTTCATGACCTCAAAGTTGAAATCGCAGTAAGGAAGGTTTCTTTAGGGTCCCGACTAGAGGAAGTCTTACCTGACCAACCTAGAGGAACGTCAGGTTCCCTAAGAGTTCTCAGAAGAGGTTGTGGTGTCAAGTTTTCGTAGTTAAGAAGCCGCGAGTCGGAAGATACAAAGATAATTCATTTTATCTATCGGTTGCCCTTAAACGACATACAGAGTCCTTTGAGTTTGTCCCCGAGACATAGTTGGATCTCCCTACCCTACCCCTCCCTCTGCCCTCCCTCCCAGTTCTCCCTGGTCTATATATACATATGGATACCGACTAAGTATAACTCCAAACTGTCTTTTGTTGTTTTAAGATATTTCGTTAATAGGAAGGTAATTTTTTGTTTATTTATTTATTTTTCTTACCACTGTAGAAGGTAAATAACCCCCAAAATCAGGAAAACAATAATAACAAGTCAGTGATTCAGTACAGGGTGAGAAACACTGGGGTACGCGACGTCGTGTGGTCCAAAGGAACAGGACGTAAGAGGGGGTCTCAAACGAGTTTAGGTATAGGTAACTCAGTCACTACGATAGATTGGCAGAGTAGGAGACAGTAGACGAAAAGGAAAACGGCAGTTAGAAAAGGTGGTAGTCCCAGGAAAGGTCACTCACCCGAGAAACGTAGTTCACCGACCTCATAACCTCGAAGTCGTAGTCAGGAAGGTTAATTATAAGTCCTAACTAAAGAAAATCCTAACTAACCAAACTAGAGGAACGTCAGGTTCCCTGAGAGTTCTCAGAGGAGGTCGTGGTGTTGAACTTTCGTAGTTAAGAAGTCGTCAGTCGGAAGAAACACCAGATTGAGAGTGTAGGTATGTACTGATGACCTTTTTGGTATCGAAACTGATGTGCCTGGAAACAACCGTTTCACTATAGAGACGAAAAATTATACGACGGATCCGAACAGTATCGAAAGGAAGGTTCCTCGTTTACAGAAAATTAAAGTACCGACGTCAGTGGTAGGTGTCACTAAAACCGCGGGTTCTTTTATTTCTTTGACAAAATAGAGAACTCCACCTTGGTCCTGGGACGGGTTTCGGACGTGACAACAAAGGACCGACGAGAGACAACAGAGACTTAGGGGAGGAAAGGGACTAATCGTTGACAAACTTAGATTGGAAACCCTGAGTCCCTTCCAGTACCTCCGACCTCAGACAAGGGGTATTTGTTCCTTGTTCTCTGTACCTTTCCGAAGACACGGGTCCTCGGGGTCTCCGAGGACGAATCAAAGTAAAAGAATAATGTTGGTCTGTCTACCTGTCGAAAGATCTCCGTTCTTGTTACCATAACACTATATACGACCGGTCGAACACCAAAGATCTAAGTCTGAGTTTTCTGGTCACTGAAAGACATGATATGTAGTCGTCGTTCTGGATTATCTTTTATTTGAAACACCTTCTTGCTTACCCCTAGTTGAGGTACCAGTCTTTTACCCGTCTCCTTAAGGAACTACTAAGTAAGTCACCAATCCTGAAGTACGAAAGTGACGGTTCTCGTACCCAAGTTAGGAAACAGACCCTTGATTCTAGGGTGTACCACATCGGTTTTTATTTTTTCACCCAAAGAGTTTTTTTACACGTTCCTTTACCCCTAAGACTGGGTCTACCACATCGACGGGAACAAATACGAGGGTGTCCGGTCGGGACACGGTTTCGGAAATAGTATTACACACATAATATTACCTGATAAAGGATTAGGTAGATAAGACGATCTTGACTCAAGGATCTTACGTGAGTGACACGGAATGAGAGGAAACAACAGGGTCGAAGATCTTGTTGGGGTTACGAGTCACATCTGACTCATTTACCTCCTTACTTACCTGTATTGTGTTTACATTTATTCACATCTCGTATATTTTACGAGATCCCAGTTATCGGTTCAATGTAAGGATAGTCCAATGAGGTATGATTGAAACTTAGTATTTGAGAGAGGAGACTAAATAACCGATATATCAAATGGTTTGAACCCGTTTAATAATTGTACATATTCAGAATAAAAAGACTAGATACATTGTTTTTATAATTATTGTGGATGAAGTATCTACTTTTTTAATTTAACCTTGTACTTCTTTACCCCTCGACAACGAGTTTCGTATATTTGTTTATCATATTGTACTTATCCAAGACCCTTTGATTACATGTCACACCACTAATATCAATTATTATAACATAATATATAAACTTTCAACGATTCTCTCATTTAGAATGTACAAGAGTCGTGTTTTTTCTTCACTACTGAGGTACGTCACTACCTCCACAATTGATGATTATTGACGACGATTCAGTGATTCAGTGAAGTCAGTACAAGCTGAGAAACTCTGGGGTACCCGGTATCGGACGGTCCGAAGAGACAGGTACCCTAAGAGGTCCGTTCTTATGATCTCACCCATCGGTACGGGAGGAGATCCCCTCGATGAGCCGGGTCCCTAGTTTGAGTTTAGACAATTCAGAGGACGTAACCATCCGCCAAGAACTGGTGATCGCTATGGATCCTTAGATAATTATTGACGATACCACCATTAGTAAAACGTCGTATATTAACATAGTCCAGTTACAGAACCTGTCAAATTCGAATGTGTTACAATATACAGTTAATGTAGATTATTTGGACCCCCCTTTTTGGCTCGTACTTCTCGTATCAGGTCACGGGACGTACCACGTGGATGGGTTATTTAATCGACGATATTAATACTATTCTAAGACCGGGGTACAAAGTTTCCGAAAATTGAGTGTGAACTCACTGTAGTCTCGTAGACATCCACCTCACTGTAATCTCGTCGACATCCACTCTCCTTATCCTTTCGTTACAGCAGTCACACCGGTCTTACCCCGTTCCGGTGGTCGTACTTCTAGTCCGTTAATCCACTGTTCGGGGTCGTCCCAGGACCCGGGACCAGTCTAGTGTCTCCTTATCGTCCAAGACGTGTCACCGTGTCGGTCCCACGGGACTTCTATCACACCCGCAGAGTGTCTCTTTCAAGACCTTTCCTACAATTCCCATGGGGATGGTTGTGGTTGGAGGTATCAGTTCGTGGGAAATGAAGTCGTGTCGGAGTTTCTTGTAGAAGACTTGACTTCGACGTGATACTGAGGACCCTTACGATTAGTGAAGTTACGATACCTAAGAAGGATATGTCCTTTAGACGATAAAAAACACTGATATAACTATATTTCTATGTAATGATATATGATTTTTAAAAGGGAAAACAGATTTTTAATTATAAAAAAAAGGAAGACTAAAATTTTCTTTACCCTCGTTTTGATACCCGTGTCTGTGATACCGACGAGAGGGATTCCTAGTCACCGGGACGAGACCTCTTCATCCTCTTCGTCTACTCACCCCCCGTTCCCCAATGGTCAACGAAACTTCACCTCTCTCTGTTCTTTCGGTGGTCTAGTTCTTGACCCACAAACAGGTGAAGGTCCTGTCGTGACCAGGGATCCCTTGTAATATAAGATTCTGTCCTAAAGAGTTGGAGTCGTGGTAACGGTAAAACCTGTCCTATTAAGAAGGAACACAACACACACAAGTACCGTCCCCAACCCCGACATAGTACGTGGGATCCTATAAATCATCATAGAAACCGGACCTGGGTGATCTACGGTCACCGTTCGGGGACGGGAGTGGAAGTCAACACTGTTGGGTTTTACTGAGGTCTGTAACGGTTTATAGTGGTCGTCCCATTTTTAGTGGGGTAATTCTTGACGGTAAAATTCCCAGAACAAGTCTAGGGTGGTCCCCTCGACGTTGATTCCTGTTAAGACCGACTGCACCTCTCACCCACCCTATCTACACGGCAGAGGTGCACCTCTGTCTCCTTCGGTCAGGAGGAGGAGACACCCTACCTCGTGTTTAGCCTAGAGTTGAGAAAGGGTCATGAGCCCCCGGGGTAGTGACCGCTACCTCTTTTAAAGGGTCTTGTGATTCCAGGTCCATCGCCCTCCTCCAGTCCCGACGCCAGTCCGAACCTCTCTCACCCACCTGACTCAGTCGGTGTCGTGTCGGGACGTCTCAGTGGGACAAGGACCCCGAACCACGTCGTAAACGGGTACTGAGATAATAAATCAAAGATTCTGAATTTACCTTCTCAAAACGAAGATGAGTAGATAAGTCGTTACGGACCTTCGTACGGAGGGTTTGGACGAGGTCCTTCGGGGTTGAAGAGAGGTGAGGGCGAGTCTGATGTCGGGGTCGTACGGAGTGTCGGTATTGTGCCAAAAGAGTAGGTTTTCCGGTGTTTCAGGGTATTGAAGAGATGAGGTAGCGATCGTGTCTTAATCACGAGTATCGTGTTAGACAACTCACTTTTTATTTATTTAGTTGTGTACACGGCCCTCGGTCGTACTCCTTGAGGTGGGTACCGGTTCCAGTACTCCTTCCTCCGAAGCCGTATGCGTTTCCACCCTAGCTCGGAGTCCTTTGGGGGACAAGGGCTCGTAGATGGGGGTCTTGGTCTCACGGATGAAATGACAAAATATGAGAGTAGATATGGAGACTAAATTTCCCCCCGACTGGGGGGGGGGGGGGGGAGAGAGCCTCTTCCCCAATTGAATGTCGAGGTCAATTATTTTTAAGGACCCGCACTGTTCTCACAAAGTTGAATGTTTGAGGAGACTTCCAAGAGATGGGACGGACTCGTCCAAGCAGGCCGGTGTACACTAACAAATGTCGGAGGGTTGGCACTCTCCGTACTCTACGAAATTTTGAAAGATTTATGTCTGAGGAAACTCTTCAATCTTTTAATAATCATATCATATCACCCAACTAATCTTTAATATAACCACTTCCCAAAAAGTAAACAACTCGGTTATAAACGACGATTTAGAGGTATAAGGGACGGGAATATTACTTATATTGATTGTATATCCTTTTTATTCATAATTGGAAATTCTAATTAGTAGAATTTGGAATCCGATTCATTTAAGGAAAGAAACTAACGTTGGGTGATGTGGGAGTGGGATATCCTTACGTTGAAATAAACCTCCCACCGTGGACCAAATTCTTTTTTTAGTGGGGACCTTTTTTATTCAAAAGACCAACTGACTGGCAATAGTCTTTCCCAGTATTTTACAGTCGTCCGGAGTACCGGTCTTCTACTACATTTTGGGGATTCTGGAAACATACTAAAATATACTTCGTGGACTAAAACTGTTCCCAACCCAGACGACTGGGGTGCACTGAGATAAGTAGGGATACATATTGTTTTTCATATATTCGTTTGGACTTTTATTTCTTTTACCTAGTCAAAGACCTTTCTGACTAAGGGGGTACAAAAAGAAAGAACAAGAGGCAAAAGGACCGACTTAAGGGTAGACCTCGTACCCATGAGTGGTTCGGACGATTAAAACGGACCCGAAGATTCTAGCCTGGCCCCTCCGGAGTCACGGAGGAGAGGAAACCCTCTTGCCTTTCTGCGGACACCGGATGCATCCACCACGTTCGAAGAGGAGAGTTTCAAAATAACCATAAGGTGCATTTGGTTAAATAGGTCGGAGAAAAAGAGGTGATTAAAGGGATGATGTGATAAGGAAAGATTAGAGAGAAATATGAAGATTAATTTATCGAAAAAGGATCCTGTGGCTAAGACAGAGGGGAAACTTAATGGGACCTAGGTGGCCCCGATCTGGGGCCGTGTGTACGTATTTTATTACTGGTATTTCTAAGAGAGTAGCTGAAAAATTTTATTTATGTATTGACCAATCTTGAGAAACCTTTGTAATACGACTAGGATAAACCTAAGGACTTTTCTTCCGACAGGACTACGTCGAAACCATGAACCTAACCGACACTTTCTTCCCACCAAAACGGATTCGTCCAGTTCCGGTTCGGTTTCTATCCGACCTCCCACAGGCTCCCTTGAGGCCTCGTGAATAGCGCTCCAAAATCACTGGGGCACCGCGTCAGGAACTCGTGTTGACGTCTTCTTGGCCGACTTCTTTTCTACTCCCCGTCTTCCTTTTCTTACCGACAACTAACCGACCGACCAACTAACTGCGACGTATCCGATGTGTCTTGTCGTCTCGTGTGTCAAACTTGACCCCGGTGCCACCAGACAGTCAGGGGACGAACCGTCGGTAATCGTGTAGTGAAGGAGAGAGAGTCTGAGGCACAGGGGAAGACTGAGACCCTCCCAACGTTTTTATGGGTTTTCGCATATACCGAAGGACAATACACGCGGATACTTACTTGAGTGTGCTGAACCCGTCCATGTCGAGATCGTTTGAGTGGAGTATGGAAGAGGGTTCTGGAGAACCTTAAGAGTCTTTCCACTTCCCCACCCCCTCCCTCCTCCAAACCGCCCCCTGTCTTCCCCCCTACAATCAAACCCCGGAGGGGGGCGGGGGCGGGGGGTGTGTGTGGAGCGGCGGTAGTTCTCAGTTACTTACTGAGAAGTAAGAAATACCGTTTTTCATTTCTTCTTGATTTCTCGGAGAACTAGGCTCACTTTCTCCTCTCACTTTTTCAACCGAATTTCGAGTTGTAAGTCTTTTGATTCTAGTACCGTAGGCCAGGATAGTGAAGTACCGTTCATCTCCCCTTTGTCACCTTTGTCACCGACTGATATAAAAAGACCCGAGGTTTTAGCGACGTCTATCACTGACGTCGGTACTTTAATTTTCTGTGAATGAGGAACCTTCCTTTCAATAAAGGTTGGATATGTCGTATAATTTTTCGTCTCTATAATGAAACAGTTGTTACCAGGTAGATCAGTTCCGATACCAAAAGGTCATCAGTACATACCTACACTCTCAACCTGATATTTCTTTCGACTCACGGCTTCTTAACTACGAAAACTTGACACCACAACCTCTTCTGAGAACGCTCAGGGAACCTGACGTTCCTCTAGGTTGGTCAGGTAGAATTTCCTCTAGTCAGGACCCATAAGTAACCATCCTGACTACAACTTCGACTTTGAGGTCATGAAACCGGTGGAGTACGCTTCTGGACTGAGTAAACTTTTCTAGGACTACGACCCTTTCTAACTCCCGTCCTCCTCTTCCCCTGTTGTCTCCTACTCTACCAACCTACCGTAGTGGCTGAGTTACCTGCAACCAAACCCACCTGAGACCCTCAACCACTACCTGTCCCTCCGGACCGTACGACACCAAGTACCCCAACGTTTCTCAGCCTGTACTGACTCGCTGATTTGACTTGACTTGACTTACTGAAGGTGGTGACTTGACTTACTGACTGGTGGTGAAGGAACCACCAGGGCACCAATGCTAACGGAAGGTTACTTCCCTCACTCCCAAGCTAGAGTCCAGTCCCTCGATTCTAGGATGTACGGGTCACCGGTTTTTTTGTTTTGTACTTTGTCTTCTTCATAACATTGTTTAAGTTATTTCTGAAACTTTAACCAGTTGTAGTCTTTTTTAGAATTTTTTTTTTTTTACAGTTACTGAGGTTCTCACAAGAGTCGGACTACTGAGACTTATAAGATTCAAAACAGACCTATAGTTAGACCTGGACTACTCCAATACCTTTGGTGAAGACATTAACGAAATGTTGTGAAAAGACCCTTTGACAGGAAAATACTCCGGGTTGTACCTTTTTTTTAATCTTGAATTCTCACCTCTTTTTGAATAGAAGGAACTCTTCTCGACCAAGAAGTAAGACTATTCTCACACACTGAAGAGACTTCGTGCAGTCGATACCGACCATCTTGTGTGTCTCGGACTAGTTTTATGTAGAAAACGACATTTCATGCAACACAGTGAATGTATTTCACGACCCCGTTTTTTAGTTTATTCGTCCATGTGTCACCCGATTCTAAGGACACACAGTCTCTACTCAGTGATCGTATAATTTCTACACGTATCTTTACACTATAGGGTCTCTAAAACATCTCGTCCCCGAAGGGTCTACCTTAACCTTTTTCGGGGTGGAGTCCCGTATAGGTCTACCCCCTTCACTGAAATAGGTTCCCCTTAGGGACCAGTCGTTTTAAGACATTGAGAGTCTGAAGGGACCACCGGGTCACCAATTCTAAGACTCGAGGGATACGTCCCCCAGGTCCAAGTTGGGAACCAGTCCCCTGATCTAGGGTGTACGGAGTTGGTTCTCAAGTGTACGACGTTGATTCTGGACCCTACCGGTTTATTTATTAAACAAAAATTCAGATACTGAGAATACCACCGTCTTCTTACGGATGTTCGGGGAAAGACTTCCTTCTTATTTGAGAATTACTTCGAAGGGGTACTCAGTCGTGACCATACTCTTCTGCCCGGTGTTCGAAAAGAAGACTAACCTTCTCAGATAGTCGAGTTGTGTACCCGACATTACAGTGGTTTTGTGAACGAGTTTCTCCGTAAGACAACTGCACACCGTAAAATGTCACGAGATGTCAAACGTTTCTCGAAGGTTACGTAGGAGAGGAAACTAAGAGTGTTGGGTCAAAGGTCTCTCCTCTAACTCCGAGTCACTCTAATGTACTGAACAGGGTCCAGGGGAACATTTACCCTCTTACCTTGAGAGGAGAGGACCAGCTCCCGTCAACGACCGTCCACACAAGGACACACATACCCCTGTCGGACAGTAGAGAGATCTCGTCTCGTCGTCTCGTCCTCCTCCGACCGTGTCTCCCTTGTCGTCACCCTTCCTCCTAAGGACCCCCCTTTACTTAGGGAACCGGGAGACTGAGGTCGGTAGGGGGTGTGTCGGAGGACGAGGGGTTGAACGGGGGATCCAGAGAGGTTTGTACCGATCCCTTAGACAGAAGGGGTACAAATATAGGGATCTTCCAAGATTGTTTCGTTATACGTGTACTTTTGGTTTTGTAGAGTCTTTTCACCCGAAAATTAGACCCACGACTCTGGCTCCGAAACTCCTTTTACTTTTCTGTCAAGTGACTTATTTCTGTCTATACGCGGGTCTGGGATGGTGAGGGATGACCGAAGTCCACACGATTTCTAGTGTCGAAAGTCTCAGAAGTTGAATAAAGGGTTCAACAACACCCCCAAACAAAAAAAAAAAATGAAGATACTCTACCACTGTCTTCACAATTTTTTTAAAATTTTTCCAGGTTTTACCTCATTGATTACGATTCGGGTATAGTCGGATGGTTCTGAATTATTTCACTTTCTTTCACTTCAGCGAGTCAGCATAGGATGAGAAACGCTGGGGCACCTGACATCGGATGGTCTGAGGAGGTAGGTACCCTAAAAGGTCCTTTCTTATGACCTCACCCAACGGTAAAGGAAGAGGTCCTCTAGAAGGGTTGGGTCCCTAACTTGGGTCCAGAGGGTGTAACATCCGTCTACGAAATGTCAGACTCGGTGGTCCCTTCAAGATTGGACTATAGATTGGATTAATTAACGTACGTCAAAACCAAAGAGTGTACCTTCATTGCAAAGCGATCAGACAGAGTTTAATAGACCAGTCTTGATCACTCCACTAGACGGACCATCTGAGGACGAAAAGTCCTTTCACTAGACCGGACTTTGTTAGGTGAGAAACTATCTTACTGAAACGGTACGGAGGAAGACGGATATTTTGAGGAGGTAAAACATGTCGAGGAGTTTCGAGGGAAGACAGAAGACTACCATACGACAGGTAAAGTATTTAGTAATTTATTTCAGTTAATCTCACCTGAAGGGACCGTCAGTTAGCCAATTCTGAGGTGTGAATTGGCACACCTCAGTGACGTCCCCCTGACCCAGGTTGGGGACCACCCGCTTGATTCTAGGACGTACGACGTTCCACACCGGTTTTCTTTATTATTATTAAATTTTCTATTTCGGTTGGTTCGAAATTTAAATGGGTCAACTTAAAAATGAAAATCGTTATCCTTAAGACTCTCCTTTCCTTTAAAGGGAGTCCACGGACAGTGTTAAAAGGTCTTCTCAGCCGGTGTCAGAGAAACGGTTTCTGACTGATCGTCACCCGTTCCAGACCATCGGCCGAGGTCCCCTGTCAAGACTCCCGGGTCGGGCCCGAGTACGCACCGTGGACAGAGTGTCTACGGTACCGACCCGGACCACCCCTCTCCGAGACAGACCGATACCACCCGTCTCCCAGGGGTGAGTCAGTCGAGGGGGGTGTCGTCGGGACGAACAAAAATCCACCGGTTTGATCCGACCTTTCTTACCACCCTCGTCCCGAGTTCCTGATCGAACTCGGAGGTCTACCCAATAACAGTGAAATGAAGAGACCCGGAGTCGAAGGAATATACATTTTACCCTTGTCTCCACATACGGAGCCCAAACTTCCTTCTTTTATTTCGTGGGTTGTGATCCTGTATAGTCGGTAGGCCATTTGTCATCGAGGTACGGAGAGAGCGAGAGACACATACACACAGAGAGAGGGAGAGAGTAAGAGAGAGAGGGACGAAAGGAGAAAGAGAAACGAAACGAAGTCTTTCCGAAAGACTAGTTTCTTTAGTATTACGACTCTTAGGACCTTTTGTTTGTGAATCTAAGGTGTCTCATTTTGTTTCTCCTGGAAAGTCGAGAGGGAAGGAAACATTAAGTAAGTGTCTCAAGTCGTGACTCCCACCTTAGAAACGGAAGACTCCCACCACCGTCCTCTTGTCGACATTTTTAAGTTTCAGAGTGAATCTTGTGCTTGGTGGAAGGAATCCTTAGGCGTCATCCTGAGGTGTGACCCTGGAAAGAGGTCCCAGAAAGGAGAAAAGTCGATGGGGTGGTTAGACGGACGTTACGTCCTCTGGACCCAAACTAGGGACCCAGTCCTTCTAGAGGACCTCTTCCCTTACCGTTGGACGAGGTCATAAGAACGGACCTCTTAGGGTACCTGTCTCCTCGGACCGTCCGATGTCAGGTACTGTAACGTTTCTCGGCCTGTCCTGACTCTCTGATTGTGAATTGTGTGTGGGGTCGAGATAGTAGGGGAGAGAAGATGGTCGTGAGTGGTTCCCCAACCCCAAGAGTGTCCACCCCTACCGTCTCAAGTACCGGAGAACCCCAGAGGAAAAAACCGAAGGAGAGTCTTGTCTTTTCTTCGATTCGGCGACGACCTCTTCTTCTAATTGAAGAGTGTCGGACGGTTTTATTATTCTCCCTTTCTGCTTCTGGGTTCTCCCACCCCGGAGGTTCGGGGTGGATGACCAGATATTGTCTGTAGGGGAGGTCGGGAGACGCCGGTGACGTCCCCTGGTTCCATGTAGGTCACTATCATTCGCAACGTAGTAAACTTTTCATACCCATCAACGGCTCTTCAATTACTAGGGGGTTCCGTGGTTCCTTTGTTTAGTCGCACGTCGGACAACTCTATACCGTCTGTCGTGAAAGGCCTTTGGTCCAAGAGTCCCGTTCTCTTCTCCCCCCACTCCGAGACCCGGTCTGTATCTCCGAAAAGACAAAAGATTTCGACCAAAGATCACTGACCAACTTGACCTTACTTTCGTAACGTTTTCACTGTGTCCTCGGACCGGGGACTCTTTGTGACTGTGTCAGCAATCCCTCCCTGACGGCTGGGATTTAGGACTGGACCCTCTCCGATGATTCCGAGTACCCACCTCGTTTCTGGAGTCCACTCTCCGACTCTTTTTTACGAAGATGTCGAACCCACGGACAGAGGGATTATACGTCTTTGAAGATCATTGGATGGATAACCTCTCTGTTTGGGTCCTTCCGTATCAGAACCAGAATAGGACGTGTCTCATGATTTTACGAGGAGATTTTGAGAGCTATTTGGGGTGAGATACTTCAGGTTCCCCGAAGGGTCCACCACGAGCACCATTTCTTGGGCGGACGGTTGCGTCTTCTACATTCTCTACTCCCAAGTCAGGGACCCAGCCCTTCTAGGGGGTCTCCTCCCGTACCGTTGGTTGCGGTCATAAGAACGGGTCTCTTAGGGTACCGGTCTCTTCGGACCACCGATGTCAGGTGTCCCAACGTTTCTCAGTCTGTGTTGACTTCGTTGAATCGTACATACGTGTACTTCCGGTTACGTTCGTTTATGGACAATAAGTATTACTACCTTACAAGACCTTGTCTATCGTGACCCTGAGTTCAAAGTCCTTTGTGTATCACCCTGGATGTATCTGTGACTATCCTCAGGCAGGTTCTCCTTCTGGACTTTTGGTGTTGTTATTCAAACTGTACCCTCCCCTGTCTCGACTGAATCCGATATTGTCTTTTTGGTTCCAGTCTTCTCTCAGTTGCCAGTGATTCATCAACCGGAAACGACTTATGAACAGGTAAGACTTCCTCTAGTCGGGACCCTAAAGAAACCTTCCTTACTATGATTTCGACTTTGAGGTTATGAAACCGGTGGAGTACACTTCTCAACTGAGTAACCTTTTCTGAAACTACGACCCTCCCTAACCCCCGTCCTCTTCTTCCCCTACTGGCTCCTACTCTACCGACCTACCGTAGTGACTGAGCTACCTGCACTCAGACTCACTTGAGGCCCTCAACCACTACCTGTCCCTCCGGACCGCACGACGCTAAGTACCCCAACGTTTCTCAGCCTGTGCTGACTCGTTGACTTGACTTGACTCGTAACGTGGTATGGAAAAGACAAAAAGAATGATTTACAAGTGATGTTTGATCGTAAGTATAGGAATAAAATGTTTTCCTAATTTTTAGGATATTTAAGTCTAAAAAGATTCTAATTCTTTATACGCACAGCTACCCAATTCGATAAACGGGTTCTAAGTGTCGTTCACGTCCTCGACTCTAAGCTCGGGTCTGTCAGAACAGGACGTCGGGTGCCCTGAGTTCCTCTACTGGTAGTCTCTGTCCGTTCACAAGACCCGGACTTCTCCCGAGTCCCCTGTGTCAGGTCCCTCACGCCAGCCTCCCCGAAGGGGTGTGGTGGGCCATCCCTTTACACCTAGAAGGGGTTTTCCGTGGTTCCCGGGGTTCAAGTGGTCTCTTCCCCTTCGCTCCGACGAGTCGAAGTTCCCCCACCCAGGACGCCCCCAACCCTAGGGGTCTCGTCCGACTAAGACGCCAGGGGTCCCGCCCCTCCCCGTCCTCCACTCCTGTCTCCCGGTCACGGTTGTAAATGTACCTGCTACTTGTCGTGTGTGAGACAAGCAACGAGGACCCTCTGGACCGAATTCCCCCCGGTCCTCCCAGGTCCTCACCCCTCAACTGACGTGACAGGGGCGTGGGGGGTGGGAGTGTCTGGACACCCGTCCCGTCTCAACCCCAGTGGAAGTCCCTGTCACTCTTTTCTCCGCAGAAGAGTCTTAGACGGGAGGGGTGTGACCACCAGACCGGAGCGGTCCGAGACGGGAAAGGAGAGTGACGGTTAAAGAACCTACATGTTAATTTGAGAAGATATCTGACTCCATTTTGCCGCGACCCAATCGGTGCGTTCCTTCCGTTTCGTCTCTCTACCCGAAGAGAGTGGGGAAGCAGACCGACGGACATGTCACACGAGTCGCAGAAGGACGGAGAAGTTGGAGTCGTGGAGAGAAGGCCCCGACTGACAGAGTGTTCCGAGACACAACCCGCAGGAGAGTCGTAACCGGGAAACCGGACACCAGAGACGACGACAATGGAAGAGTGAGTCACGACACTCCTCGGTTCGGTCGTGGGGGATGAAAAGGAGGTGGAAGACGTGGAATCTTCAGTAAAAGTCCCTTAAGGGACACCAGGTCACCAATCCCGAGCCACGAAAGTTAGGGTTCCCGAGGTTAAGTTAGGAACCAGTCCCTTGATAGAGTGCTGGGAGTGTCGGTTTTTTCCTTTTTTTTTTGTGATTCAATGAAAGTGTCTAAATAGGGAGGAGAGTAGTAACTGACCCGGACCGAAACTTTGTCCTCCCTTCCCGGAAACTCCTGACCGATCTTGACTGATCTACCACCTTCTTGACTGAGGGTCGTCGGGGACCCCCGAGTAATATTATATAATTCTACGACTGCTGTGTGGGTGTCCGTGGTACTGTGAAGGCGTCGACTGGTAGTTTCCGGTTTTTTACCCGTCACCGGGTCAAGGATCTTTAGGGGTGTAGGAAAGGTTCTATCAACTTTATTAGGAGGGTGAGTAATCGGATGTTTTATCAACAATAAATAAACGATTCAGGACAGTCTGAAAAACGTTGGGATACCGGATCTCGGGTGGTCCAAAGAGACAGGTACTCTAAAGAGTCCGTTCGTATGACCTCACCAACGGTAAAGGAAAAGGTCCCCTGAGAAGGGTTGGATCCCTAGCTTGGACGCAGAGGACGTAACCGTCTGTCTAAGAAATGGTGACTTGGTGGTCCCTTACGGGTCGGATACTTTAATGGGTCAACCATTTTTGATTGGTAGGGTATAAAACCCCGGAGAATGGAGGATTCTACCGGGTGTGAGGCACCTCACACGAAGAAGGCACTGTCGTGAGTGTAAGACTCTACTGGAGTACGGGAGGTCGACGAGAACGGAAAACTTTGACAGGCCTATGACAGACACCTTACACATAAAGAGGTTTATTTAGGCACATAATGGGTAACGAAACAGAGAGTGACTTAAGAAAGACACGACTCTGCATTTTGGACTTGAAGTCATTAAGAACTCTGGTCCACACACTAAAATTAATTTTTTGTCACCCAAGTTTAGAGTAGACTCAATACACCAAAGTCGAAAACGACGGTAGAGAGTGGGGTTCCAGAGTCACCATGGGGTTGAGAGGGTAAAGGAGTCGACAGGGTCTACGACCGAGTCGAGACGGAGGGACTAATCTTGCTAGGACGGTGGGATATGTGTGTGATCGGACCCTAAGAGGTGATGTGTAAAGTATGTCACTGTATGCTAATAAATGATGGGACACAAAGTTCAATGTCTTTAGAACGACAAGTCAACGAGCCAGCAGAGGCGGACAAACGCTGGGGTACCTGACGTCGTACGGTCTGGAGGGACAGGTAGTGGTTGAGGGCCTCGTACAAGTTTAAGTACAGGTAGTTCAGCCACTACGGGAGGTTGGTAGAGCAGGAGACAGCAGGGGAAGAGGTGGACGGAAGTTAGAAAGGGTCGTAGTCCCAGAAAGGATTACTCAGGCGAGAAGCGTAGTCAACCGGTTTCATAACCTCGTAGTCGTAGTCAGAAAGGTTACTTATAAGTCCTAACTAAAGGAAATCCTAACGGACCAAACTAGAGGAACGTCAGGTTCCCTGAGAGTTCTCAGAAGAGGTTGTGGTACCTTTAGTTCATTAATTAAGTTCGTTACTGTCAAAATTCTTATACTTTATTCTTATTCTTTGACCAAAATTCTTATACACCAGAGAGATCCTTAGATAGCCTCTTCCTTTACCGTGCGGTGAGGTCATGAGAACGGACCTTTTAGGGTATCTGTCTCCTCGGACCATCCGACGTCAGGTACCCCAGTGCTTCTCAGTCTGTACTGACTCGTTTAAGTGAAAGGGAAAAGTGTAAGTACGTAACCTCTTCCTTTACCTTTGGGTGAGGTCACAAGAACGGACCTCTTAGGGTCCCTGCACCCTGTCTTCATACACCCGTACGTCTCTGTCTCTGGTCGATTTCCTAATCGTCTTCGTAAATCGGATGTGTTCTTGTCTTTCTCTTTTCCCACAGATTGACCGTTTAACGGACCATACGAGGATAATTCGGTGTTGTCCACTAACGAAGACAGTTCGTCGAAACCTTCTCTTTTTGTTTCTCCCTATCGTTGACTTTTTCTCTTTTATTCTGTCTATGTGTAATGACATACATTTTATCTTTTTTGTCGTTCCTGGATGACATCTCGTTATAAAACATTATTAGATATTACCTTGTCTTAGACTTTTCTTATATATTTTTTCTTCTCTTTTTGTCTTAAAAATTACTCAACCGCCAACATCCTCCCTTAGACGACCCTCTGTCCGTACCCCGTTCTGCGTGGACTGTCGTTCTTAATTTCTCCGGTTGTCTCAAAGAGTCTTCCAGTTCGATTTGATTCCCGAAAGGGTGACTCTTAGACAAGTCGGAAGGGGCTAAAAGACTCGCCTTGGTAGGACCGGGGTGTCGTCGGTCAGGTGCCTGAAGTCTGTCTCAAATGAGATGGGGACCGACGGGCCGAACTCCCACTCTCCGGTTAACACACGAGTCAACGCAGACTTAGAAACACCGGGGTACCTGACATCGGACGGTTCGAGAAGACAGGTATCTTAAAAGGTCCGCTCTTATGACCTCACCCAACGGTACGGGAGGAGGTCCCCAAGAAGGCCTGGGTCCCTAGCTTGGACGTAGAGACCGTAGAGACCGTACTCCCACTCTCCGGTCAACCTCACGACGTTCGAGGACCGGTGACGGAACCTACACACTACCCGTACTATCGGTTGGTCTCATTGTCTACGTTACCTTAAAACGTCCCTAAACCCCTTCCCTCCGTAAGAGAGAAGTAGTGATTTGGGCTTGGATGTCCTACATCGACGGTTGTCGGTGGAGTACTGTGTCTCAGACACTTCCTCCGGTTATACTTCTTCTCTCTGGTCCGGGATCAGACCAGGTATGTACTTAGGTATGTAGTTCGGTATACGGAGTGGATTATTCAAGGGAAACCCCGAATTTAGTTAGACTAAAAGTAAAAGACAGTAAACTTCGGTTTTTTTCTTCTTTTTTTTAGCGTTTGAATGTGAAAATAGAGATCAGGATCTGACTAAGAAAAAGACCTTATTGCACATGTGTTGTAAATGGTTCCAAAATGGGAAGTGCTTGTTACTAACAATTTAAAGTTTTCGTTATTTTTATTGAATTTTAACTAAGGTTACGTCTGTTGGAGTTGCACGAAGACGTGTTATCTTAGGTAACAAATTTTACACTGTGTTTGTTGGGTTCTCTCATTACTCCTTCGTCACCTTTCCGATGAACAGAGACTTTAAGAAGTGAGTTTACTTTTGGACTAAACAAGTAGAAAAAAATTTTTAAAATTAACTCCCTACTAACGAAATGTCTTGACACAACCAAAGACGGTTTGTAGTTGTACGACTAAGCAATTAGAATATGAGAACTACACTTTCCGGTTTTTTAGCTGTAATCAGTACCTTCTGTATCAATACCTCCGACCCTAAAAGATTTACAAGTAGTTCAGGACTGGACAAAATTGTCTTCGACTTAAGACACATCTGAAAATCCAAACTAAAACGTTTCAATAAATGAAGTTTAAAACTATGTACGTCGAACCCTTTTACGAAGTTCACCTAACACCGAAAATTACATACTGAAGGACCAGATTTATAATTATTAAGGGTATGAGTCAATTTAGAGACAATATTACGTCTCTAACCGTTTGACTGAGTGTCTGGTTTGGACCTGGTGCCGGGTAAAGACATTTATCTCAAAAGAACCTTGTGTAGGGACGGGTAAGTAAATGTATAAGAGATAACGTTGAAACCACAATGTTCCCGTCGTGACTTATCAACACTACTCTATCTTTCGGATTTGATTAAATGATGGAGTGAGAAATATTTCTTTTTTTTCAAACGACTAACGACCATATCTTATAGTCAGACTTTTAATTCAGAAGTCGTACATTAAAAAAGTAGATATTACTATGTTACCTCCATGTTAAATTTATTTACTTCATATCGATTCTTGAGTAATTTTTAAGACAAAAAGAGAAGAAAAAATGTATAAGAAAAGTCTAAGACAAGGTAATATCTAATAATGTTTTATAACGAGATGTCATCCAGGAACGACAAAAAGATAAAATGTATGTCATTACACATAGACAGAATAAAAGAGAAAAAGTCAACGATAGGGAGAAACAAAAAGAGAAGGTTTCGACGAACTGTCTTCGTTAGTGGACAACACCGAATTATCCTTGTATGGTCCGTTAAACGGTCAATGTGGGAAAAGAGAAAGACAAGAACACATCCGATTTACGAAGACGATTAGGAAATCGAANGTTCCCGTCGTGACTTATCAACACTACTCTATCTTTCGGATTTGATTAAATGATGGAGTGAGAAATATTTCTTTTTTTTCAAACGACTAACGACCATATCTTATAGTCAGACTTTTAATTCAGAAGTCGTACATTAAAAAAGTAGATATTACTATGTTACCTCCATGTTAAATTTATTTACTTCATATCGATTCTTGAGTAATTTTTAAGACAAAAAGAGAAGAAAAAATATATAAGAAAAGTCTAAGACAAGGTAATATCTAATAATGTTTTATAACGAGATGTCATCCAGGAACGACAAAAAGATAAAATGTATGTCATTACACATAGACCGAATAAAAGAGAAAAAGTCAACGATAGGGAGAAACAAAAAAAGAAGGTTTCGACGAACTGTCTTCGTTAGTGGACAACACCGAATTATCCTTGTATGGTCCGTTAAACGGTCAATGTGGGAAAAGAGAAAGACAAGAACACATCCGATTTACGAAGACGATTAGGAAATCGAACAGAGACAGAGACACACAGGTGTAGGAAGACAACCCGTTCGTGCCGGGACCCTTCTTATAGGTCCACCGCAGTCCCTTCTGTCCCGACCTGGTGGACCTACTCTACCATGACTGGTCCCCTGACGACAGACATTTTGGTTTTAGACTTTGGTCGAAAACCTCTCGTCCCAACTTTTGACAATGAGACTATGTCCCGAAGGGACCGTCGAGTCTTCTACTTTATAGGCGGACGTTACACCCTCTGAACCCAAGCTAGGGACCCAACCCTTCTAGGGGACCTCCTCCTCATAATATCTCATAATGAGATAGGTCATGAACGGACCTTTTCTTAGGGGTACATGTCTCCTCGGACCACCCGATGTCTGGTGTCCCAACGTTTCTCAACCTGTACTGACTCACTGATTCGTGTGAGATTATGTTGGTCCGTCTAAGGTTTCAACCTTCTGTCCAACGGTTTTAGATTGCCGACGAGGTTCGACGGGCAACGGGACGTCGGTCGAGACCACGGAAGTGTTAAGATCGAGAAGGATGTCGTACGAGACGATTAGGGGTGGGGAGGTGGAGGTAGTCCAATTATTCCGACCCTCTCCTCGTACCCCGACCGACCTCCTCTGGTGACTTTCAGTCCACCCAAGAGTACGTCTCTGGGAAGACCGTACTCGTCAGGACCCTAATATTAGGTCTGAGGTGGTCGAACTCCACGGGGTAGACTAGAAAAGGGGACGGACTCGTGGTAAACCGTCGGAAACACCCAGTGGAGCACCGGGTGTATCGGTCTCCCGATAGAAGGTCTCGTAAAAACCGTTGGGTACTGGGTAGGACGATGGCGGACCGGTAACCTCCTCGACCCTTTAGTCTCCTACGGATCATCCCCTTTAGTTTGTGATACTCAATCGTAAGAATCAACGTTTGTTGTCTTTGCCTGACACTGGTTGAATTCGTTCTTTACCCGTAAATGAACTTCTTGAGACCATCGAGTCTCTTACTTCTTAACTGGTTGGTCTTCGACCCTTCCTACCGTCGACGCCTAGATCTTAGTCTCGTCGTCCTTGTACCTGAAACAGAAAGGCCCATAATGGAAGGGGGCGGTGACAGACACGGAACACGGTAGTGAGTTTTTAGTCTGTCATCCTCTGCCCTAGACTAACCAGGGCGGACCCAATACACGGGTGGGGACGTCCTCCGGGTACCGTGACCCCACCACCACCCCAGGATGTCGACCGTCGACAGACGCTCTGTGGATCTTACCCCTTCCCCGTCAAAAAGGTTTACTTTCCCTTCTTTTCGTCTTCCTTCCACATCTTTCCTCTACTAGTGAACCGTGGTAGTGGTATTATCCTTCGTAAGCCCAGCTCCTTGGGTCGTTCAAAAGGATCCGTTCAAGACACGATAACGTCCGTTCACTTGACCGGTGCACTAGTTATTCTTCATGATCACGTCAAGTCAAGTCAGTGAGTCAACGCAGACTGAGAAACACTGGGGCACCTGACGTCCTACGATCCGGAGGGACAGGTAGTGGTTGAGGGCTTCGAATGAGTTTGAGTACAGGTAGCTCAGTCACTACGGTAGGTTGGTAGAGTAGGAGACAGTAGGGGAAGAGGAGGTCGGGGGTTAGAGAGGGTCGTAGTCCCAGAAAAGGTTACTCAGTCGAGAAGGGTAGTCCACCGGTTTCATAACCTCAAAGTCGAAGTTGTAGTCAGGAAGGTTACTTGTGGGTCCTGACTAGAGGAAATCCTACCTGACCAACCTAGAGTAACGTCGGGTTCCCTGAGAGTTCTCAGAAGAGGTTGTGGTGTCAAGTTTTCGTAGTTAAGAAGCCGTGAGTCGAAAGAAATATCAGGTTGAGAGTGTAGGTATGTACTGGTGACCTTTTTGGTATCGGAACTGATCTGCCTGAAAACAACCGTTTCATTACAGAGACGAAAAATTATACGACAGATCCAACCAGTATTGAAAGGAAGGTTCCTAATTCGCAGAAAATTAAAGTACCGACGTCAGTGGTAGACGTCACTAAAACCTCGGGGGTTTTATTTCAGTCGGTGACAAAGGGGTAGATAAACGGTACTTCACTACCCTGGTCTACGGTACTAGAATAAAAAGACTTACAACTCGAAATTCGGTTGAAAAAGTGAGAGGAGAAAGTGAAAGTAGTGCCCATTTCCCATAAATAGTCTGGACCATAGTGACCGACCCTGGTCCGTCCCCAGTACCCGGTAGTCCATCCTTTCCCCCCCTAAATGGCCTCTCCAGGGTCCACGGGTGGGTTTCTACCCCCGGTCCAGTTACGTCTTTGACTCGAACCCCTCCTAAGACTTGAGGATCCTTTCGATCTCGTTTACTCCGTATCAAAGTTCTCTAGAGAAGTCTTAAACCCCGGATACCCATAGGAAAAACGACATAAAGATCCTGAAAGACGGGAAAGTTCCCACCGAACTGGGTATCTGAACACTTGAGAGACAACTTTCACACTTTCACTCCACACCACCCCTTCCGGAGTCCTCTGGTCCCCCTGTCTCCGTCCTCGCGACTCCCAGGGTGTGTTAGGATGGGGGTCGACTGGGATGTGGGTATACTACCGTCTACCGATTCTGGGTCCCTGTTCCTGACCTGCTTCGTTTATATCGACCTCCGACCCCCGTCCGCCGGTGGGTGTAAGTGGCGAACGGAAATTCGGTTCTGGGGTCCCTTATTTCGGGGTGGGGGATGGGAGTGAAAGTCCCTTCTGTGAGTCTCTGAATAGGTCTAAGTTCCTTTCAATACGACCAGGGGACATACCCTTCCTCTCTCTCTCCCCGTCCGTACCACGGTCCTTCCCTCTTCTCTAGAAACGGGTCATAGGTCAGAGTCGGTCGACGGGGGTTCTCTGGGATCCTCACCGACTGGGTGTCTCGGTCCGTGAGTAACACGTCCCGTCTCGGTTATAGAGGTAGAAACACTCCTGTAGTCTGAATAATCCTTCTGTGACACCTTCTTATTACAAAACCTTTATTATTATTATGACCCAAGGAGTCTGACTTTTTTTTTTACGAGTGGTAAATATTTCCCTTCCTAAAGTGTGATGTCCATCATCTCCCCCAGTTACTACTCGCCTTTACGTTTTACAGTCTCGGAATTCCTAGAGGATCTCCACCGACTTAGGGTGAAGGACCCCTTTCTCAGGGTGTTCTCCGGTCCTTCTGGGACTTCCCTGGTAGACGTGCTACCCAGGTTCACCGTCCAGGTCGCCGTGGGAAGGTCCTCTGACTCCGTTGACTTATTAAGGACCCAGGAGCTCGGTTTCTTAGTCTCTTAGTCTTTACCAGTACTACCGACTACCGGACTTTACTACTCCCGGAAGTGTACCCCTGTATGCACTTGACTTCTTGTACCTGGTCTGTCTTTTGTCTGCAGGGGCTCCTGTGGAAACTCGTGTCGACAATCAGCGAGTCAGTACAGGTTGAGACACGTTGGAGTACCTGACGTCGGGAGGTCCGAGGAGACAGGTACCTTAAGAGGTCCGTTCTTATGACCTCACCCAACGGTAAGGGAACAGGTCCCATAGAAGGACTGGGTCCCTGACTTGGGTCCAGAGGACGTAACATCCGTCTAAGAAATGGTAGAGTCGGTGGTCCCTTCGAGACTCGTCTTCACTGAGTTCCGGTTTACCCTGGAAAGGATTTCGGGACCGTGCTGGGTACACGAGAGTTTGAATCGGTGTTTGAGGTCCTTTCCCCCTTTGGGGTCGGCCTTTCCAACTTATAGATGGTAGGATCATCTTACCTCTTAGTGTTTTTTTCACTTACAAAAAAGAGAAACGGGTGGATGTAAAAAAATATCCTTTGGAATTCTCCTCCCGACTACGAAATGTACTCACTTTTAACGAGGTCCTCATCGTTGACACCAACACACTCGTTACCTGTTTCGTCTCACTCACAAGTAGAAGGGGTGTGAGGGGGAAACTCGAGTTTGGTCCCTGATCTATAGTACCTCTACGGGTACCACCGGGTAAGAAACGTGGTAGGGGTCACAATATGACCTCTGTCACCACAGAACCGTGACCCGAGGTAACGTCGAGAAGACGATAGGTCCCCAACTACCGTCGCTCCCCAACCCCCGCCCTCGGGTCTCGGTCTCTGGAAGATTCTAGACACGAGAACACGAGGGGGGTTTAAGTATACAACTTAGGACTACGGGCTGTACTACCAGAAACCTTCACCCCGGAAACTCCCTCACTAATCCTGTATTCCCACCTCGGGAGTATTGACCTCAATTGCGGGAATAATTTCTCTGTGGTCTCTCAAGGAAGTGGGGAAGACGGGACACTCCTGTGTCGTCCTTCTACTGACGGACACTTGGTCGTTCGTCGAGGAGTGGTCTGTGCCTCGGGCGGTCATGGAACTAGAACCTGAAAGTCGGAGGGCTTGACAACAATTTCGGCCAGATACCATAAAGACAATAATGTCGGGTTCATCTGATTCTGGTAGGCCGTACACACCTTAAGGGAACACTAGACTAAATGTTCTTTTCTCACCGAAATCGGAGACCGGGAAAGAAGTGAGTTAAAGAGAGTTATCCTCAAACTGGATTTATGAAGGACGTGCACCATAGGTAGAAGGACGGCTTGCAAAGATTCCTCTGACTCTTCGTCGTCTCGTACCCGATGTATAGTTTTACGAGGAGGACTCCCCGTGTGGTCCACCCGTAGTCCCCACCAAAGACGGGTCGAGACTGGTTTTAGGTACACTTGAGTCAGGAAGAGACGGACGACCAGACCGTTTTATCGTCGTCGCCTGAAGTCTCGGGTGGCCCCATTTGTAACGAAGAGGGAGAGAAGTAGAAGAACGTCCCTTCAAAGACCGTTCATCCTAAGATCAACTACTTTAGACCTTTCTTGATATCTTCTTTGATTCCAGGGCTCTTCCTGTCTTGGACGAGGTGGGTGTATAGAGTAGAGTCACTTCCTGTGATTACAGGCGGTTGTGGGTTCGGTCTCGAGTCAGGTGGTATGCGTCAAGAAGGGTTCAGGACAGGTTAAGTGGAGGATTTACATACTGCGCACACAGGTCAACAGGTCCCCATCGTTTACATATTATAACTAAAGTAGATTCGATTGGAGTAACTCAGTTGAGAATTTTGTATTTAGATCAGAACAGTAAGAGGAAAAATTTTGAGAAGGACTGAGTGGACACGGGGTTCCAACGTCATTTGTCTTAGGAACCGTACCGGATACTACCGTAAGGGTTAAACGGAAGAGTCTCGGGGTGCCGAGTAGTGAGGGGTAGTGAGACGCACCGTGTGTGGTCATCCAGGAGGCACTTCTTCTCAACCTAACTTAGTGTAAGAGGTCTGCATAAGTCACACAGACAGTAATTCAACACTGAAACTTGAGAACAGGTGTTTCTCCACCTCTGAGGTTATGGAGGAGTAGGTACCTCGTCGGAAGGACACTCGGGGTCTACGGTCTTTTATTCTTTTATGTCAATTATACGACTCGTGTCTTCTTGACCACGAAAACTTGACACCACAACCCCTTCTGAGAAGTCCTCTAGGTTGGTCAGGTAGGATTTCCTCTAGTCAGGACCCACAAGTCACCTTCCTGACTACAACTTCGACTTTGAGGTCATGAAACCGGTGGACTACGTTTCTCGACTGAGTAAACTTTTCTGGAACTACAACCCTTTCTAACTCCCGTCCTCCTTTTCCCCTACTGTCTCCTACTCTACCAACCTACCGTAGTGACTGAGTTACCTATACTCAAACCCATTTGAGGCCCTCAACCACTACCTGTCCCTCCGGACCTCACGACGTACCCCAGTGTTTCTCAGGCTGTGTTGACTCACTGACTTGACTGACTTGACTGTCAATTATACTACGACCTACCTCTCCAAACCTCAAAGAGTTCTCGGGTGACGAGTCGTCTCGTCGAGGAGACCGTAATGCAAACGGTGGAAGGGGAAACGTTGCTCCCGAAGGGTTCCCCGTGTCACTATTCCTTAGACGGACGGTTACGTCCCCCCCACTCTCCGAGTCCAAGTTAGGGACCCAACCCTTCTAAGGGACCTCATCCTTTACCGTTGAGTGAGATCATAAAAACTGACCTCTTAGGGTACCTGTCTCCTCAGACCACTCGTTGTCGGGTACTTCTTCGTTTATCCACCTGTGTCGACTCGGTGACTCGTGTGTGTATGTGGAAACATTGCTGTGAAGAAGGGACCTTTCCCGGGTACCTCTTCCTGGAATCCTCAGAAAGCCCTCTCTCTTCACTCTCAGACTTTATTTTGAAAAGAAACGGTAAGAAAGATTTGTTCGAAACGTGAAACCACCCTGTTTTATCCGACGACAACCTCGACTCTATCCTCCCTCCCTCTCGTGATCTCTAGAGTCCCCTCTCACCGACGATCTACCGAGTCCTGCCGGGACCCCGAACTCCCGGATGAAGAATCAGTGGACCGAAAACCAGACCCTAGGCTGACCTGTTTCCAGTCAGGAATGACTACAGACGAAGGAAGGAAGCGAGTCTAGACGAGACCCATCCTCGTTTCACACATCTCCCGACCCTTCACCCCCGACTCTGTGTCGACGACTATGGTTTCGTCGTCGTGCCCCTTAGAGGACCACCAGGTCTCCAATACTGACGTGAGAGTGACGGTTCCCGCACCCAAGTTTGGGACCGACCCCTTGTTTCTAGGGACGGGGAGTGGCAGTGAGGGTAGGGGTTTTTTCGTCGTCGTGTTAGTCCGAATCACTCAACCGAAACACCTCTTCCTCCTCTTCCTTCGATAATTTCCTTACACAGTTGTCGAGACTTTTGATATTTGTCCTCCCCCCACACCCTCGTCCGTCAAGACAACTCCCACTGACTTCTCACTCGGCGGGTCCGACTTGAACCTCCAGATCAGTCCAGGAACAGAGAGCCTTCAAAGGAAAGTCCTTTGCACGTGTGTAGACGTATTCAGATGTGTGGGAGGAAGACTATGACAGACCAAAGTCAAAACTGAAAAAAAAAGAAAGGGTCCTAGTCCTTTCACGTTTCCCGACTGGGGGTAGGTGGAACACAGACCACAGGACCTTTTTAGAGTGTCGGTGAGACTAACGACGACCTCTACACTTGTCCGAAGGGTTCGTTACCGTGAGGGACCTGGCTGTGAGTCTTCTTAAACTCCCCACCCAAGTCTTCAGGGGTCTCCCCCAGATTCTTCAGGTCTCAGTAGTTCAGTTCGTGTGAAGAGGACTGTCAGACCCTCTTTACTGAAGTCACCGGTCCTGTGGGAGTAACTGATCTCCCAGAGACCGCCTACGACACTCACACACAAACCTCCTACCCCCCGTCCCCTTCCTACTATTTGTACTTTACTACCTCGTCCCGCCCATCTTTAGTTTTCCGTAACATTGTCATTTAAGTCACCGTCACTTTGTCTCGTCCCAGACTACCAGGAACGGCGGGCGGGGGGTGGGTGGTACAGGAGACGGACGGAAAACAGTCACCTTTTTGAGATCAGTTTCTTATTAAATTAGTCTCTTTACTCTTGTATATTTCTGTTTCCTCTTGTCAGGTTCCTCTGATTTATTATTTTTCTATCAGTAATCCGTCTCAGTTCCTGAAAGAGTCCCCGATATCTGTTATAAGACTCGGTGTCGGCCCCTCGACAGAATGTCCAAGATCTTACGGTCCACCCCTTCAATTGGTGTAATAGTGGTCTGACAAAGGTCCTGTGCTCGACGGTGTTAAGACTCTTAACCGGTGCTTCTTTACCCTTGTTTACCCGGGACCTTGACTTCCAATTAACATGGATTTTGTTGGTGTTACTACGACCAGTCTGGTGACTACTGGCTAGACTTCTACTGACAACCTCTACTGCCACGACAAAGACGTACTTCGGGGTCGTGGGGACTGACAGATATTTTCGAGAGTGGGGACGAAAAAGTCCCCCACTCCCACCTCGACCGAAAACGTGTCTATAGACGGGGGGCGGAGAGTGGTCAACGACCGTAGACTTTATTTCGTTTGAGAGGAGAGGTGATTGGACTGGACAAATAATCAAAAACTCACCGTTCGTCGGTCTGGGTGGTGTGGAGAAAGTCACTTTCATCCACAGACCCCGTCCGTACAATTTAAAATCCGACTTCCTGAAGGGACTCCCAGATCATCAATCCTGAGGTACGAAGGTGACTCCCCTGTGCCCAAGTTAGGGACCAGTTCCTTGATTCTAGGGTATATGGTGTTCCGGGGACGGGGTTTAAAAAAATCCGACTTTGGTCTGTGAGATTTTTACATGCACGTCCGAGTCTTTGGACCGTTTAGTCTTCGTGCCACCGTATTTTACTGGTTCAGTACCGTCCTCGTAAACTTATTTGATCCTGGGTCCGGTCCTCGTAGGAACACACTCTCGGAGAACTCCCTGGGCAACGAGTCCGGACTGGAAGGGAAGACGGAGTCTGTACCACTGGTCGTCGGAGTGTTCCGTGGGAAGACCGTCACTTCGGGACTGGGGTAACAGAGGACTTGGGTTTCCCTCAACAAAAGTGTGCTGTCGTTGTGTCGTAGGACGAGAGGTCGTCTCTTTGTCGGACCGTGAGACCTGGTAGTAGTGTGGAGGTCATTGATCGAATCTTTTCACAAGAGTCCGGTCCCTGGTGAGACCCTTGGGTTAAACACGGGAATCGGGAAATCTACTGAACTTACTTTTTTTTAGGTTGTTTTACCTAAAACCTCCCTTACTTATTTCTACAGGACGGCCCTCCCACCGCAGACACGGCAACAGCCAAGTCCCTCCCTACCCCCTCCGACACGTCTCTCCCGACCTCCCCCACCCCGAGGGAGAAGAGAACAGGACACACGGGGGTGACTTCGCCAAGGGTATCGGTAAGTTTCCGACAGAGACAACCCCCACTTTGGTCCAGTGTCAGGGTCACCTACCGTGAAACCGACTAAAATGTGAACTACTGTGTGAAAGAAGGTATTGACAAAGGACCGTATCTCTATGTTTTTAACGAAGTGAGTCGAGACGTAGGTACGATTCAGGGAAGTCAGTACAGACTGAGAAACGTTGGGACACCTGACATCGGGTGGTCCGAGGAGACAGGTACCCTAAGAGGTCCGTTCTTATGCCCTCACCCGACGGTACGGGAGGAGGTCCCCTAGAAGGGGTGGGTCCCTAGTTTGGGAACAGAGTACAGAGGACGAAACTATCCGTTCAAGAAATGGTGATCGTGGTGGACCCTTCGGGGAGTGAGTCGAGATCCGGACCGGTTACTTCTACTTTGTCTGTGTGTAGGACTGGATCCCTGTCACCCTTGACGGTTCACTGAAGACTCTAGTAAACCCTACGAGACACTATGTTTACGGACACCCAAAAAGACGAGTCTTTCTTTATACTAAAGACGTCCTGACCTCCCGACAAGAGAACCTGTACTCAAGAGAATCAAGACCATAAAGGAGACTCAGGAAGATTGTTCGGGGTCCCGGGTCCGGTGACGGAAAGAGGAAAGTCGAGACTGTCGGAACTCCGTCCGAGTCGGTGAGAGACCCGGGGCCACGACGCACCCCTCAGTCGATTGTCCGACGTGACACGACGAGACAGGGACCCCTCCGTCACGACGTTAGACCTCAGGGACTCCCACCCGGTCGCGTGACACTTGGGAAAGGTACGGTCACCCTGACCGGTCCCGGAGTACCTTGGGAACTCAGGAGGCTCCTACAAAAGGCGTCCCGTCACTCACGTCGACTGGGATTAGAATGGCGACTCCAGTTCACCCCAGGACGGACGATTCATCGTAGTTTCTGATTTTTCGGTAGCGATCCGAGGGTCGGTCGGAAGAGGCCTGACTGGGTCTATTACGGAAGGGACAAGGGGTGAACCGCCTCTCCCTCCCCGGAGGAAACGCAGTACTGGAACAGCCGTCCGCCTCGGACACATTACCTCTCGTTCCCCTCGTCACTGTGGGTCACCTCTTTAGTAGTGGTAGGGTGAGGTTGACCGGACTTGGGACTTGTGTAGAGTGGAGGGGTCGAGACCCGAACTCAGGACAGGTACCACGACTGTAGGACCTCACCCCTCCTTTCCGTTCCACTGACCTTCCACGGTCTTCCCGGACTGTACACTGTAGACACCGGGGTTCCCTTCGGGTGTTTCGGTGAGGACCGAGGGTTCACGGAGAGGCTCCCGGTCGGGCGAAGATAGGCGAGAGGGGTCCAAGATGGGTCCCTCTACCGGGATGTGTCCTCTGACTACCCGACCTGACCCCTGCGTCTCGATGGAAGGACGGCAAATGAGGTAGTTGAGTGGTGGGGATATCGACTCCGAAAGTCTCCCTTACAGAGTTCGACTTGGTGCAGGACTAGAAACACGGACTTCCGGACCCGTCAGGTGGTTCCACCGTCAGGACCAATGAGACTCCAGTTCGATGGTACTACCTTAAAAAGGAAGTCCGGTCCCTAACCACCCGAAGGAAGCATCGAGTCAACCATTTCTTAGACGGACGTGATGTCCTCTGAGCCCAAGCTGGGGCCCCAGTCCTTCTAGGGGACCTCTTCCTTTACCGTTGGGTGAGGTCATAAGAATGGACCTCTTAGGGTACCTGTCTCCTGGGACCGTCCGATGTCAGGCACTCCAGTGTTTCTCAGTCTGTGCTGACTCGTTGATTTGGTGGTGGTGGTCCCTTACTACCCGACTCACGACGAACACCGGGTCTCAGACCTAGACCATTGGCCAAAGAACGGGGGTATAAAAGATGACCACGGAATCCCAGGAGGCCGAGTCAAAAGGGAACAGTCACCGGTTGTAGTGAGTCGAGGACGTCTCCACCCGAAGCAGGGGACCTCGCCGGAGGACGGCCGGCGGGAGGACGGGACGGGCGCCACGACCGACCGAGGAGGATACGTCGGTCCGAGAGTCGACACGGACCCGAAACTCGCTCGAGGGAGTTCCGGGGTCCAGGGTCGGGAAGAAGGGTGAGCTACGGGTCATTGGCCTACCGATGGACCTGAGGTAAACGGACTACCGTCCCCCTGCCACACTTGTCTGGAGTGAGGGTATCGGTTAGTCACGGAGAGCAATCTACCATTTGTCCAAGCACCACTATGTCCTCACCCCTCGCGACACACACTGACTTTTAACCGATCTTGCCCGTCGTCTGACGGGAGCGACCGAAAATAGGAGTTTCCGTCCCCTTTCGTCACCTTCACTTTCCAACAACAACTTAGTGTTGCGGTCCTAAGAACCGGGGGCGTCCTCTTCTTAAGTTAGGACCCGGTCTATGCTCCGAACTAGCGAGTCTCGAAAACACATTATTTCAAAATAATTTCATATGTCCTCTATCTCTTTCGAAGACTGTATCCGTAGTCTTCCCCCATCTTTCTCATGGGGGAACGATCACAATTATTACCTCAATATATGAGAGGTCATTTTTTTCTTACAGACCTCCAACATTTCTGGAGTAGTCTGGATGAGGGTATTAAATGTAAAATTCTATTACCTTAATCGGTCTTCCAAATTAGGTCTCTGACAGGAGTCCGTCTTATGTATTATGTAACAACAATATATTAGGAACATTTCTCGTCCAGATGAGGGTATTAAATGTCTTAATCGGTCTTCCAAATTAGGTCTCTGACAGGAGTCCGTCTTATGTAGCAACAATATACTAGGATTCATCTCTTCCTTTTTTTTCAAACAGGAAAGAAGGAGGAACTCTTAAGGTCTGGGGAGAGAGGAACCCCTGGGGATCTGAAGAATAGTTGGACGGATCCTGTACTGAGAGAGTCTTCCTGTACGGTGTCCTCTTTCATGGGTAGGAACTCAGGTCACTTCTACCCCCTCCTCCGGGTGGGAGGGGGGTCTTCGTCTCTTTTGTAGACTCACACCTCTCGTTCTGTCGCGACTCACGGTTCTGTGAGTTGGGGCGCCGCCCGGGGGTGTCAACCGTAGGACCCAGGGAGCGTAGAGGGATGGAGAGAAGAGACGGTGAAGTAGGAAGTAGGGTCCCTGCGGAGAAGTCCGGTTGACCGTCCGGTCTCAGAGGGGAGACCTCAGAAGTGGTCCCCGGGACGGTCGTCGAGGTCCCCGACGTGAGACGAGTCCAGAGCCTTCTGTGTGGAGGGGCTCCGACCCTGGGTCGTCGTACTAGGGACGACGGGACCTGAGGGGAAGGTGGACGGCTCAGTCGTCCCTCCATAGGACCCGTCCGACGGAACACCTCTGAAGAGGGGCAAGGGGGGTGTAGGTAGGGGTGGGGCCCAAGAAACTACTCGCTCCGTCCACTACCTCGACAACGAGTGAGTCGGTAGGTAGGACAAAAAAAGTAAGGTAACAGACACCCCGGGTTAGGTCTGGAGAGGATCCTACCCGACCTCTCTCGTTCGTGGGCCGGCTCTAGGCTGACGTCCGAGACAGGGGTAGTCGTCGTAAGTGGTGCAGTTGTCTTTCTAGAAAGATTGAGTGAAGCAGGACACGGAATTCCCTTGACTTGAATTCCTTCTACAGGATTCTTCCTATACTCCTACTTGTTCCTTGTCCTATGAGACACAGGGATATTTCGAGATCTCTCTTCTGTCTGACGGACGGGTACAGTCCTGGGAGAGAAGTTCCCAGAGACCCCCTGGGAACTGCACCCGTCCGGGGCCCGTGTGTGTGTTTTCCTCCAGATGCGTGGGGCACAGGTGACTTCCCAATGTTTAGGGTGACTGCGTGACACTTATTCAGCCAGGACAGTAAGGTGGGACTGTGTGCGTGGAAGTATTGGTGGACCCTCGGCCGAACGTAAATCCTAAGAGACGGAGGACCCTCAGACACGAGTTTACGTGTCCGTCTCGTCTCGTCCGGAACTGAGGGTCGGGGTGGGGGTCGAAAGGAGTGGGACGACTCACCCGAAGAGTAACTTTAGTCTGCACACTTCGGTATGTATTAATTCTCACTCCCAATTACTATTTTGGAGATCACAATAAACGTTTCCTCTACTTCTTAGAGTGTGCACAAAGACTCTTTAATGAGAGGCGACCGGTGCAGGTACAGGAGTGTGGGGTACGTGGAGAATGGGGTGACACTAGCGAGCCGATGGAAGGGAGGTTTTTCCAGTAGTCACTGGGGTTTGCAGATTAGACGGTTGACACAACAGAAGTAGGATTGATTGGAGGTATCACAAACTGGATTAACTGGTGCTGTGAGAAGGGAGAGAAACGAAGGTATTTCGGTAAAGGGGTGGAACCAAGAAGAAAAGACAGACACAGGGGGTCAGAGTGTTTCGACTACAAGAGGTTTTCGGACGAATACCAAGAGAAAATCAAAAAAGGAGGAGTGAGAAGGGACTTAAAGTCAAGGTATGATGGGTGGGGACTTCACAGTAGAGATTGAAATACGAGAAGGGACTATAGGTCACACACACACGTGTGCACACACGTACTTGTGTGCATACGACAGGTGACATCTACTATGGTGGGTCATAGTTTGAGGAGGAAGGGAAGGAGAAGTCGGTTATGTGTGTGTCGACATATCTTTGGTTTCTGGAGACAGTAGAGACGAAGGAAGAAGGAACTGGAAAAGTGGGTCTGTGTTCAGGACGGTTAATGGAAAGTCCTTACAGAAAAGTTGAATTTAGTGAGAATAACCCCCTTTTAAATTAATAAAAAAAGGAGAAATTTGAGTAATAGAGTTAAGTCTAAGTACACGTGAAAGAATGGTCCTGTTTACAAAGAAAAAAGAAAGAAAAAAAAAAATTTCGGTTTATACGTATTGTATTTTAAATGGTAAACTTGAGAAAGACTCATATGTCAAGTCACCGTACTTTATGCAAGTGTGACGACACGATAGGTAGAAGTCTTGAAAGAGTAGTAGAGTTTGACTTTACCATGGGTAAGTCGTCTTTGAGGAGTGGGGGAAAGGGTCCGGGATCATTAGTCATAAGATGAAAGAGATACCAAGACTGATACACTCCGGGGAGTACGTTCACCTTAGTATATTATAAACAGGAAAACACAGACCGAATAAGCGTCATCAAAAATGTTAAAAAGTAATAAATAAAAATTTAAAAATAACCACATATCAACGAAATGTTACAACACAATGAAAGACGACATGTCGTTTTCACTTAGTCGATATGTCTATGTATATATACGAGAAAAAAATGAAGGAAAGGGAAAACGAGTGGTGTCTCGTAATTCATCTCAAAAGACACGATATATAATCCAAGAGTAATCAATAGATAAAACATGTTTCATAGTTATCACATATATGCAGTTGGGTTTAGAAGGTTAAGTCGTTAACACAAAATTGACCAAAGTAATACAGACCCCGAAGGGTCCACCACGTCACCATTTTGTGGGCTGACGGTCACGTCCTCTACGTCCAAGTTAGGGACCCAGACCTTCTAGGGAACCTCTTCCTTGACCGTTAGGTGGGGTGATAAGAACGACCTCTTAAGGCACCTGTCTCCTCGGACCACCCGATGTCAGGTACCGTTGTGTTGACTCGGTGTGTGTGTGTGTGTGTGTGTGTGTGTGTGTGTAATGTAGAACAAAAAGAAAAGGTTGTGAAAACCATGTTATGTTAGGTTTAATGGAAAGATTCTGTACTTTTCTGAGAAAGTGTGACTGAGGTTTTTTTTTAGGTATGAGACCGTACCACCAGTTCCGGAAAGTTTTGGACCGGCGGTGGATGGAAAGGTCGCGGTGGAGGGTGTGGTGGTCCATTCAGGAGGATGAGGAAAGAGCTCACAGGACGGGGACGGCGGCGGAGACGAACCTTACGGTATAGGAGAGACAGGAAACACGGGAGGAAGTTTGGAAACCAGAAGTGAATCGTTCGAGATGAGTAGGAAACTTCGGGTCGAAGACACAAAGAAGGAGTCCCTTCAACCGGAACTGGAAGGTTATGACTAGGTCAGGGAGGGAGGTGGTACAATGATCTGGTGACGTGTGTAGATCCAAAATACGTGAAAGATAATACAGAATATAAAGAGTAAGTTTTACGAAATTCTTTATAACTACAGTCAGAGGGGAAGCTCGGACACTAAAGAAATCACCAGCTCTTGTGTAGGAAAGGAAAGAAAATCCCGTGAGATCGACCACCCATGAGTCATTTTACATTCAAGTTCCTTATTTATTCGTTTTATAAGTAGGCAAATACAGCCCAATGTTAAGTCGGAAGAAAGAAAAAAACCGACGTACACTCTAGAATCAGGAGACTGGTCCCTAACTTGGGTATGGGAGACGTAACCTTCGTGTCTCAGAATCAGTGACCTGGTGGTCCCTGTAGGGTCGGAAGAGACTATATATTCCTGTGTAAACCACCAGGGATTTGTAGAAGAATCTATGTCACAAGACTTTACGTGAAATCTATGGGACGGTATATCGCACATCCTCGCAGACGAGGGTTGTGCTTTTGGACCTCATTGTCACCAATGGTGTTGTCGACGAATACTAATCTTCGAGAAATTCACAGCTTATATTATTCCCATTAATGAGTTTCGACAGTAGAACTAGCAGACTCCGTTAGTTTGGGTTTCGTCACCGAAAGGGGGTCCTCGTAACCATCGTCTTAAGTTTGGATCTTCAGTGAACTTGACTTCCAGAAGAACTTTCCTTTGACACCCACGGTAAGGGTCCCCCTCACTGTCGGTGTACGTCACACCGGCACCTCCCGACAGACCCGCCGAGGGACTGACTGTGACTACTTTAGGTGTACTGACATTCGCGTGCGGGCACAAGGGTCGGTCGTCGGACGGTGGACTGTCGTCCTAAAGTCCTCTTCTTTCGTGCAATCGTTATTTAGTAATGTGTGAGAAAGAAACGTAACCGTGACATGAAGGAAAAGTTTCGTACGAGTAAATGTTATAAAGTAAGTTCGGAGTGCCGGTGTACTCATATTTCTAGAACTGCACACCTACTTCTCCGGTCGCGACCGTCCCGTCAGAAGGGTTCCGGTACCTCAGTCGTCATCGTGAGAAACGACAAAGTATAGTCCCCAAAGAGTCGATGTAATACCAATAATTATGTGTCCTCCGTTCCTAAGAGGGGATCGGATGACACCTAGATTAAAACAAATATCACAAACAAAATATTCAGAATTTAAATCCAAATCATTTACTTAGTTATAAAAAGGAAAACCCAGAATGTAAAACGAATACTTACGAAAGGAGTGGGATTCCACTACTTGTATAAAAAGACGTGAGAAAAAGAACCGGTTCGGTGTTTCGAACACCCGAGAATTAAGGGACTGCACGTACGTGCGAGTCGACACAAGTTGAGAAACGCTGGGGTGCCTGACTTCGGACGGTCCGAGGAGACGGGGACCTTAAAAGGCCCGTTCTTATGATGTCACCCAACGGTAAAGGACAAGGTTCCGAATTAAGAGACTGGTCCCTAGTTTGGGGTCTGGGGTACTTACCTTCGGACCTCGGGATTGGTGACTTGGTGGTCTCTTAAGGAAGGAGACGTAAAAACTGTACTCACGTATCAGTGACGACCTGACAAACAAATTACCAGTCGTGATTGTGAGTTCCTACTTAAGATTCTTTCTTCCTCAATACGGACAAAACAATGGGTGATATAGGGATCTCGTATAGTGTCGGATCATGGAGACCGAGTTCTTTATAAAACTCACCCTTTTTTTTTCTTAATTCCCCTATGATAATTACTCTCTTGTGTCTGTGGGGACCTTCTTTTAGTTGTATACATTAAACTAATAACACTTAAAATAAAACTATTAAGACACATATCAGATAATGTAAAATGTGAGTCAAAACTTAAGACCCCTAACGGTCGAAGATATCGTTAGGATTTTATTAGTATTTTAGGATTTACGACCTTCGTTGAAAACCCTGGTCCCTCTCCAGGTTGCAGAACCAACCATACCGTGGTGGGGGGTGGGGGGGGAAGCCGAGACGGGGCTCTTCTCCGACAAATCACGCACACGTGTTGGAGTAACCGTGGTTCGGGACGGGGTCCTCTGACCACGTACCGAATTCTTGTAGGGGATGACGACCGGAAGAGACCCAGGCTTCGACCACCATTATCGTGGCGAGAAGGTTTCGTGGTTGGGGTCCCAAAAGACGGTACAGATAAAGGATTTTCAGACCCATGAGAGATGACGGACGAACGGAAAGAAGAGACATTCACAATTCATAAACCCCTGCTGTAGTTTAATAAGACTAACCCAGGTAAAGTCTATATACGATTGGAGTTGATCCGGGAACGATGAATAAATGGTGAGAAAAATAGGTAAAAAAAATTTGGAAGGACGTTGTAAAAGGATTCACGATTAATTTGTAAAATAGACAACAATTCGAGGTTTGGGACTCAGATGGGGACCGGAGGAGTAATACGACTCGAATATCCAAGAGAATTTTAAAGAACAGAACACATATTGACTTAGTGGAACGACACGTTGATTTTATAAAATTCAGTTGATATAAGTTTAGTTACCTCTTCCTTTACCGTTGGGTGAGGTCACTAGAACGGACCTCTTAGGGTACCTGTCTCTTCGGACGACCCGATATCAGGAACCCCAGTGTTCTCAACCTGTACTGAATCGTTGATTTGGTGATGGTATGAATTTATTTTATATATACGATTTTTTTCTTTTCTAAAGAACAAAAATTGGAACTTTGGGAGAGAGCATGAACGATGATATTTATAGAACCTCATTTTTTATAGGGAGAAAGATACTTATTTGGTAGTGTACACGAGAACTAACTTAAACCGAAAGAACAAGTTTAAAGGAAAAGGTCCATCAAAACAGAAGAGACTGAAGATTGTCCGAAGACCGAAGGACCCCCGTCCGCCTCCCCACCCCGTCCGTCCTTCGACGAACACGAGATTAAACCGGAGACTTTAGCACAACGGTAGTAGAGAAGTAGTTTGCAGAACCGGCAAGTACAGAGAATTAAGAAATTAAGGATGAGTAAGAAGTTGGATGCCGTTGACCGAAAGTCCTGGAGGAGACATAATTTTGGTCAGGGAACTTCTAGTAATGACTAGTGGATGGTTATTTTAAATTATCGTCGGGTGGTGGGTTTCAAAGGAAGGGAGAGAGTAAATACGTCTATTTTACCGTCCGTCATACGATTCGGGACCCTTGTACACCTGTTTTTCTTTCTTTTGTAATGAGTCCCATGCTTTCCATGGTTCCTGGTGGTTTTAAACTCTCGTTCGAAGTCCCTCGTCTAATGGTCCGACTTCTACTCTAACCACACCTATAAGGTTCAACTCTCTTGTCTTTACGTACCTTGTCTCAGAACACTTTGTGCCTTATAGTGACACACGACCCCTCTTCCGTGACCGATGGTGGGACCACTTTAAATTTGAAGTAATCCTTGCACAACCCTCACCCCCGAAACCTCTCAAAACTTCCCCTCACTGTACTGGGTAAAATCGACGAGATTTCGTGTCCACGGTCGAAACAACTGTTAATTAGTAGCCGGGGTGTAGGACGATGGGAAAGGAGACGCAGTGTCAAGAGTCTAAGGGAGGTTGTCCTAGGGTCCGATCCGGGGCGACTATTCTCCGGGTTTTCACTTTAGACTTTCCACTCTTTCTTTTTCAAAATGAGGATCTAGTCGTCGATACCCGTCCACTGACCGGTGACCGTTTGTGTCCCAAAACCATCGATGAAGGACGTCGGGGGATTCTCAGGGTTGCATCGCGACGTCCGTCAACTCTCCCTCGAGAACCCACTTCCGAAAGGAGCCTGGGGTCGTGCGGGTCTAGACGACGTTCGGTACTCCAGGAGGATCGGAAAGGAGAGGGTCGGAAGGACCCCCAAAACTTTGGGGACCAAAGGACTGTTTTCGGAGTGTGTCCTACGGTAAAACTCATTCAGAACGGATCTTTGTCAGGATGTAACTGTGGTATGTGAGTCCAGAAACACAGTCTGGTGAGCAGAGATAAAGGGGGGTCTAATTATAGAGTGAAGAGCGGTGATATTTCTACTAAGGTTTTGATATGAAAGATGGAGACCAGAAAGGAGAATTCAAGGTGTAGGTTTAAAGGTTGATAAAGGACCTGTGAAGGTAGAACTACTGGACGACTTTGAAGTTTGAGTTGTGTAAGCTATTTTTAGTGGAAGAAAAGTTTGATCAAGGAAAAGTGCTCGGGTGTCAAGAAAATTCGTGTTATGTCAATAAATAAGGTCGATAGACCGACGTTTGGTGTCGGTATGATCTAAAATGAGAGTAAGTCCATTTGTAAATAACTCTCCAATGATACACAGTCCGGGAAACGATTCACGACCCTGATCGTACCGATTGTCCATC
This sequence comes from Capra ibex, assembly GCA_006410555.1. Lineage (NCBI taxonomy): Eukaryota > Metazoa > Chordata > Mammalia > Artiodactyla > Bovidae > Capra > Capra ibex. Next base: position 14,633,582 of record SJYO01052474.1, on the reverse strand, counting down.
TATACCCCTGGAGGGACCACCAGGTCACCAATTCTGATACGTGAAGGTGACTTCCCCACCGTCCAAGTTAGGGACCAGTCCCTTGATTCTAGGGTGTACGGTGAGCCATACCGGATTTGTTTGTTTACCCATCTACACAAGGAACGAGAGTCTTGAATGTCAGATCACCTTTGAAGATCTTTGAAGTTGTACAAATGTTTTTTTTAAAAAAAATTAGGAATTGGACAGTGAACCTTTTTAAGTTCTAAGAATTTATAGAAAACTTAATAAAGGGGAAGAGTAGAAGAGTGGGGGAATAGTTAGTCATTGGAAGTGGACCTGATAAAGAGAACAAAGGATCGATCTGGAAAATAACATAGCACCTGAAAGGATACAAAACTACCTTGTGTGTACGTGTATGGAATAAAGTGTCTTTTAAAGTCCGCCAGTAGTTGTCAGGGGAACTCCGGTTTGGGGTCTGAGAACCCCAAAAGGTAATTGGATTTCTTAGGGTGAAGCCACAGAGAGGGTAGAAGTAGTAAGGACGGATCCCAACACATAAGTGTTTCCTGTTAGAATATTACAGAGAGAGGATTTTGTCTTTGACCTTTGTCCGAGTAAAGGTTGTTTTAGTCTCAGGTCCCGAGAACTTTCGGAAGAAAGAGTGTTCAGGGGACGCGTTTGGGTCCAAGGAAGGTTTGACTCTACGTCAGGGATTTGTGTCGGATACGTTGAAGTAGTGTTTCGGAAAGAAACGAGTCCGACAGGGGGATGGGTTCAGAATCAAATAGGTTTCGAGTATAAAGAAACTCGATCAAACTATAAAGTATGTAATCTGTAAGTATAGGTCAGAATCAAAAGTTAAAATTAAAAAAAAACCTCCCACCGTATACTCTAGAGTAAAGGGACTGACACCTAACTTGGACACGGGGGTCGTTACCTTCGGCTTCTGGTGGTCTCTTCAGGTGTCAGAATCCCAACTGATAGGTTTGGAAAAGTCTCATTCTCTTGTCCTTAGTGGAATAGAAACATGGAGGATTTCGTGGACCGTATTAATTACGGGTCGGGTTTCATCTACAAGCTTTTACAATCTGAAGTAATTCGAGTTTAAAGAGGAAATGTAGAGTCAGAGTCAACACAGGAAGTAGGAAAAAGGAGAGGATGTATTGACAGGAAGCTTACAAACTTTTGTTAATGGAACAAGGAGAATTAGTAGACGGGTTTTAGGTCCTCTATGACCGATTGAACCGTCAGATACATTTGTTTTGAGTTGTATTCGGGTTGTATCAGTTCTTCAGGGAGTCGCAAGATAAAGGGTTAGTTGGAAACTGAGTGGGAGATACTAAACCCTGTTCGTCATAGAGAAGTGTGGGAAATAAAGTGGTGGTGAGACGATTTTATTCCTTCTTTTTATTTTGTTCCCCCTTCGTCTATTAAGGTAGGAATAGAATCAGTAAAATGTTTATATTTGGTCTTCCCACCGTTTCGTGAACCTCGAAGTCTTGTCTTTATCTCATACTCGCTTCATTACCTATGCACATCGACTCTTACCCGTTGTTGCTCGAGACGATAATTTAGACACTGGGTCGTGTTTTGAGTTGAAGAAACCCAGATAAATGTAAGAAAAACGTATAATTCCTCTGACTATTTTCGGTTCCTTAAGTGTGATGACTTTGATATATATGTATATATGGGAAACCCGACATACATTAGAAGACCTGGAATCCATAAAATAATTATCATAGAGTCCAAATGTTTATGATTTCGACTTTTGTTTTTATAGGGTGTCTAGTAACAAAGAGGAATAACAACAAGTCACCGAGTCAGCACGGGTAGAGAAACGTTGGGGTACCTGACGTCGTACGGTCCGAAGGGACAAGAAGTGGTAGAGGGTCCTGAACGAGTTTGAGTACAGGTAACTGAGTTACTACGGTAGGTTGGTAGAATAGGAGGCAGTAGGGGAAGAGGAGGACGGAAGTTAGAAAGGGTCGTAGTCCCAGAAAAGATCTCAGCCGAGAAACGTGCAAAGAGAAATTTAAGAGAATAAATACTCGGAATCAAAATTGGGTCGGATGGTGTTTATAAGATAAACTTGATAATTGGAGACAACCAGTATATATGAATGAGGGTAGTCGAGACCTCCCTTCGACGCCTTCCTTCACGTTCCTGAGGTGAATGTTTGTGGACGTCTGTGTGAGTCTCTACCTCGTTCGCGGCTTACGAAATCTTACCGGTCAAGACTCTACACGGAACTTGTAAACCCAGTCACAAATGTAGGTACGAGTTTAATAAACCCAATGGTGGTTATCTTTGACAATAGAATAAGAAATTTCCCTAAAAAGGGGGTATTACTACATGAGTAAAGAAATTTAGTTAAACAAATCACCGTTAAAATCTTTACTTAAAAGTTTCCGTCAAGAAAGACCATCCTTTAACGGACGTACAAATTTTCGATACAGATCTGATTCAATTATTACACAATTCGTGTTTCTTAACTCATGACTAAAAACACTGTTTTATTCATAAACCAAAAATTTCTTAAGTACAATTGCAGGAGTCAGTAGAAAGTGAACCTATCTAGCGAACTCACCTTTATCGGTACAGACTGTTTCCTATGCAAAGTAATGGTACAAATTCCATATATTCGACAGTTGAGAAATTTCAAATGTATGGGATTTATATTATTCCTGGAATTTAGTTTACTACTACCATTTTTGAACTATCTTTTGAACTTATTGTACACGTCACCTACGGTACAGAAATTTAAGTCCGTCCCCCACCCCTCACGATGACGTAAGTCGAGACAATATCCAACAGTACCGTATTAAAGGAACACCTTTGTGTGACAACTGTGAATAATGAACAAGTTTTTTGTATTAAGTATGTCACGATTCCCATCCGATAAAGGAGGAGACGTTAAAGATCTTAACGAGATTGAGTCACATCGGATCTTTTACTGGGTGTAGGTAGACTGAACGATACAGGGGATTTTGACGTCATTTACACCTGTAGATCTAATTTTAAAATAACACTAGGTGTGTCAGTTTCCGAAACCGTATCAGTTATTTCGTCTTTATCTTCTCCTTGATTTTTCGGAGAACTACTTTCACTTTCTCTCACTTTTTCACCGAATTTCGAGTTGTAAGTCTTTTGCTTCTAGTACCGTAGACCAGGGTAGTGAAGTACCGTCTATCTACCCCTTTGCCCTTTGTCACAGTCTGAAATATAAAACCCCGAGGTTTTAGTGACGTCTACCACTAACGTCGGTACTTCAATTTTCTGCGAATGAGGAACCTTCTTTCAATACTGGTTGGATCTCTCGTATAACTTTTCGTCTCTGTAATGAAACGGTCGTTTCTAGGTAGATCAGTTCCGATACCGAAAAGGAGACCAGTACATACCTACACTCTCAACCTGACACTTCTTTCGACTCGTGGCTTCTTAACTACGTTGACACCACAACCTCTTCTGAGAACTCTCAGGGAACCTGACGTTCCTCTAGGTTGGTCAGGTAAGACTTCCAGTCGGGACCCTAAAGAAACCTTCCTTACTACGATTTCGACTTTGAGGTCATGAAACCGGTGGAGTACGCTTCTCAACTGAGTAACCTTTTCTGAGACTACGACCCTCCCTGATCCCCGTCCTTCTCTTCCCCTGCTGTCTCCTACTCTACCGACCTACCGTAGTGACTGAGCTACCTGCACTCAGACTCGCTTGAGGCCCTCTACCAGTACCTGTCCCTCCGGACCGCACGATACTAAGTACCCCAGCGTTTCTCAACCTGTGCTGACTCACTGACTTGGCTTGACTTGACTCTAATTTTAAAATTGGTAATTTTATTAGGGGACATACTGTTCGAAACCCTTTTGTTTGATCACTAACATTTAGTTTTCTCGAAGTAACCTTTTCTCCTATAATTTTTCTCTCTTTGGTGAAGTTCCAGTTGTTTTGCTTGTACACCCGTCCACGGTAAGTTTGGTATATATGTGTATATGTATGTTGTACCGCCGATCACGAACAAGGAGGTCAAATAACGGATTTTTTGATACGGCTAATCGAATATTTTAGTCTCGTGTTTTGACCTGATTCTACCATCTAATTTGGATGTATGAATTTTAATCTTATTTCTCTTTTCGTCCCTCTGGGACTGTCCTCTACTGTCTCGTCTTACGCCACTGGTTCTTCCGTCGTCAAACACGGGACCGACTACTCTTCAGAGTACGATCGTCGTCCCCTACGACTCTGGGTTGGGTTCAGTGTGGCTTCAGGAGTTCCCGTGTCTGACTGTCACGGTCCACGGGACTCTTGGTACCTCTTTCACACACCCCGCCCCGATTTCGTTTCGAATGACTCTCTCGACAAGGTTCTTCAATCAAGGGATCTAAGTCGGGGGGTGAGGTGTGGTATCACGTTGGTGTGTAAAGAATTTACCCGTCCATAAATGGACCTCTGTCAGAGACCTCTCTTTTCCTGACTTTTGTTCCTACTTCATTTGTATGAGTATTACTTATCTCTGGTGGTATCGTCGAGACCGGAGTCTGGGGGTGGGGTACCGGTCGGTAGTACTATGAGAAGAGATCTGTTAGACTGGTCGGGTCTTCTTTTTCGGGTTTCTGTCACTGTCATCCAGAAAGGGTTGTCTCGGGTAGGTCTGGAAGGGTTTCACTTCAAGTTTCGACCGTACGGAAGCACAAATGTTTTGAAGGACAGTCGAAAAATCAGAATAAGTACTCGCCTGTAGTTCTCAATGGTCCCTAGACGCTTCAGAGATTATACTTTCTGTCTCTAGTCTGGTTGACCCTCCTCGTCTTTGTTACGTTTCTCTGTTGACATACGTATTTGTTTGCTCTATTTCGAAGGGTCTTTCTCGTTCTCTGGGTCACCCGTTTAACCTTCTTTTTCCTCTTTCAGGTCTTATTCCCGTAAAAATCTGTCCTTCTCGTCTCTTTTATTGACGTTCTTTAAGTGAGCACTTTATTCAGTTCTTTTAAAGGATCTTAACTTCCTATACTCAGTGGTCCAAAATTTTTGGATCACACATGGGTGACACGAGTCGTATCTGGGTATGGTTCCTTGTGTCTTCTGTTAAAGATGTTCGAAGGTCTCTCTCTCTCTCTCTCTCTGTTTTCCTAATGTATGCTCACCGAAACCTAAAAAAAATTGTCATTATGACCTTCGTTCTTCTGTTCTCTCATTCGGGAAGTTTCAAGATTTCCTTTTTTTATAGATGTTAAAAGATAGGTGGTTCGATAGTTGACTTTGTCATAAAAGTCCATACGTTTTATGATAAATAAAGGGTATACGTAAAGAGTTCCCCAAAGACCTTCTACAGTGAGGTTGTTTTAATCTCCTTTTTTCTGGTTCTATACCGTATATCCTTATGTCCCCCCTTGTCTGGGTTCTTTCCTGTCTCCATTTCCCTTGTGATCCTTACAGTCGTCACGTAGTCTAGATTCTTGACTCTCGGGTCTCTGTCTGTAACTCCCGACAGTCATGGTTCTAAGGATGACGACGATCCGGTCGTCTGACGGATTTAACCAAGCCAGGCCTAAGAAAAAACGTGAATAGACTAAAACTGGTTTACATTACTTTAAAGAAAAGAGGGGAGGTACGGGACCACTTAACTAGTCGACTGCGAAGAAAATTTGGTAGGGTAAGGGTATCCAGCCCGAAACTAGTTGAGGTCTCCTGACCTCCCTTTGGTGTCTCTCGAGCCTGTGTCCTTTTGTCTCTCGTCTGATGAGGCAGTCTCAGAGACGGTCTGCGGGTCCCAGTCCGAGTGCCGTCGGGACAGTCTACGGGGTGACCGTAGGGAAAAGGTCCTGAGTGAGTACTGGAACGTCAGAAGGGGTCTTGACCGAAATATTTAATGGTCTCTTTGATTTCGGTTTGATACTGGATCTCTTAGACAAGTTAAATAGAAGATTTTAGGACCTAGACTATCACTATTGTGAGGAGAAGGAATGTGTAAATCCAAAACCAAACGTTGAATCGAAAAATTTTTTACTTTGTTACGTAATAAGTCCCTGTACATATAGTGCCGTTCTGAATTTTTCTTTCTAATCGTGTCTCTAGTTCTAGTACCAAAACAACTACCCTTCCTTTCTTTTAACCTTTCCCTCTCTATCCTCCAGAAAGTTCTATAACATCCAAGATAAAGATTGACTCCACCATCCGTATATCCCAAAATAAGAAGAAATTTACCATAAATGTATGAAATATTCCAGAAGACCTGCATACTAAGCAATTCGTATATGTGTTAGTATCGTGTAGGTACGTTTTATCTTAACGGGCGGAAAATGTAAAAATAACTATATGGTTAGGGGGACCGGGTTTACGGGGTTTCGGAACTAATATTAAGTACTGATGGACTATAATGAACACACAACCCGGTGGTGAGACGTCGTTTTTCATTTCTAAATCCGTTGACCTTCTACATCCGTTGACTTCGTTTCGAATGTCTGGTTTCTTTCGGATGTCGGATCAGAAGAGGATAGTGTCCAATGTGACATCGATTAAAACTACAAGTGGGTCAGTATAGATGACACCACTGTACATAAACTCTGTTAGACGAAGTGTAAGAAGTTTCTAACAATTTTGTAAAAAAAAACCATAGTTTATCTTCATGTCTAATTTCCATTCTTCCGCCGCTTTTTTTGGGCTTTTTTTGGTCTTGCATTATAGAGTTTTCTAGATGAATTAAGTAGGGTGTTTCTAGACGAATTACCTCCATCGACCTTTATATGGTTGAGGTCGAAACCTGAAGACTTACATTGGGTTTAGTACGTCTAAAGATCGTTGGAGTAGGAGAGGCAACCAGTCACCACACTGAGAGAGAGGGAGAATCCAGGAGGGATCTTGTCGACCAGTACTTTCAGCGGAGACACCCAAAGGGCGTAGTCACAAAGGCTAGAGAAAGGAGAAAGGGCAGCGTCGTACGCGTGCACGGCGAAGAACCTACCGCGGGACGGACAACCAGGACGGCCCAGAGGGGCTCTGGTGGTGGCAGAGTCGTGCTGTGTCGGATACATGAGGAGACACCGTGCGCTCCGGAGAGTCAACCCTTCCACACCGGGGTGTTACGTCGTCGTGTTTCGTCGTAGAAGATGACTTTCGGTGACCTTCTCCTTGAGAACTTCTATTCTACCCGACTAGTAGTGTGTACCGTTACGGACTGTTATTCTAATTAAAAAAGAGATCAAAGAAGAAGATTGGGTAGAAGGGATAACAACTTCTACATTTTAGGTACCTATGTGGGCTACTGACAATGGTGTTTTACAAAGTTTAAGTGTACGTTGTTTTACCTTTTTGTTTTTGTTCTTGTTGGGTTCCTAGTAGTAGTTCAAAAGACAAAATAAATTCTAAAATCAAAATTAAGACTTCTTTCTCCATGTAAAGGAAAAAAAAAAATCAAAATCGTAGTCCAATATTGGTCCAAAGACAAAAGAAAAGAGGGCAGAAAAGTTATGACGTGTTTGCAGGTCTTTGATGTCCCAATTCATTTTCGACGTCCGTTCCTCCAGTCTCTAAACGAGGACTACCACTAGTCTACCGGGGTCTCGTCACGATAGAGTCTCACGGGAATCAGTCCACTTAAATACCATTTTTCTTTTTTTCTAAGACTGTCTCCTCTTTCTAACTGTTTTAGTGAATATAAAGTCGAGAATATATAATACGTATCCATAATTTAGACACTTATGAAAAAAAGAAATTTTGTAGACTTAAATAAAATTTAGATTTCAGTTTTAAAAAAGAGGAAATTTTTTTAGTGAAGAGGGGAGGAATATTTGAGAAATCGTTGTCCGGTCAATGATGATGTCTAGTTAAATAGAAAGGTAGTTGAAGGTTATTTAAGAATTCGAATTGTTGTGTTAGTTCAGGAGAGGTAGTTGAACGGTTTTATTAATTTTTAATTTAATTTTCGTAAAAGGGACGTTATTCGACTTATGTTCTACCTACGGTCCTGGTGACGAAAGGGGGTACGTAAATCGTTAGAGTAAAGTTGGACCAAAAGTTTGAAGACGTCAACTATTACGTAAATGAAGTGGAAAGGATCTCTAATTAGCAGTAAAAGACGATTCGTCTAATATAGTAATAATACGCGTTGTCTGTTTGTCATTAAAAGATTCAAAACTCTGACGGGAAACTAAAGAAAAAAAAAAAAGGAGGAATTTTTCCGTAAAAATCTTTTGTAAGTTGTCACAGTGAACTTACGACCTAGTTGTCTTTGAAAATGTTAATTTTTTCTTTCTACCATTACTGGGACACTAGCGTAACGTAGACCCCCATCCCTCTTTTTTTTTTAACTAGTCCTTGACCTAAGAAGTCTTGCATTCTCTACTCTTCCCTCGACACCCACCCGGCTCTCCCTCTTTTGCCCCGCCCTGTTTACGACGCAAGAGGCCACTGAAGGGGGGGGATCACCGCCAGGTCACGACTTGAGACATTATTTAGACACCCCCAAAACGACCCCCCAGACTTCCGACAGCCTTTCGGACCCCCACCCCTCACTTTCGACCTTCCCAAACTTCCTCCTCCCATCCCTAAGGTTGACCGAGACACGTCTCCCTAGACACACGACTTCCCCCGCGACACCACCCAGACACTGCCTCGCCGTCACCCCGGCAGGTAGAGACACTCCCGGACTTCCCTAAAATCGGTCACACCTCCTAACAGTAGAACTTCTCTCAGATTTGACAAAGGACTTCTACGACCTTATGGATTCCTCTCTTTTGTTTTGTTCTTCCTTCTACCACTCAGACACGTCTCTATTATTCTTTAAGTAGTTTGTTTTTTGAAATTCCACGAATCAAATAGGTTATTCTTTACGTTAAAAGTTGAGGTAGGTTTATTCTGCAAGAGTCGGAATGCAACGAAAATAGGAGGTGGGTGTTGCTGGCGCTAAATAACAGTGTGGTTGGGTGCGGAGGAGAAGTTGATATGTCTGTAATAGGGGGGCACAGTGTCTCCGCCTCAACGTTTTTGGTCAGGGGTTCTAACGTACTTCCATAAAAGGTTAACACGAAGAGGAAGAGATCATCCCTATGTGCCTGGTCTATCGGAATATTATCTCTCGAAATACAAAATTTCACCTCATACAAGGAAATTCTCCTATTCAGCCTAGGAAGACATGAAACTCTGGATGTTTTATGTGCGTACGACAGTCTGCACTCGTGGATGACTGTAGTTTCCTTCGTTGGATCCATGGTTTGCGGAATAACATGTTGATCCGGTTGTCTCAATTGTTGACTCCGATGCACTGGGGTCTCCTAGTTTCTTCGACGGTGTGTGAACACTGAAACCCCCTTCTAATACAACTGCTCTGGAGACGATAATCTAGTAGACACGATTTTTGGTTTGGCCACCGTCAGTCTCCTCGACTTCCTCGCTCTTTCAATGGACACTACTACCGACCCAGACAGGTCGACGGTCCCGCCAGGGTTGAGCCCGACAGCCACCACCGTCACAACCTGCGACCACGTGACACCAACCGCAACCTCCCCCTCCTTCTTAACCCGTCAGGTGGTTTCAACTACAATTACAACCCATCTTCACGGGAATCGGGCAGGACGGTAAGGAAGTATAAATTTGAGAGATGTCTTGACGACAACAGACCCTCTAAATGGTTGTTTTTTTACTTTCTATTTTTTTTTTTTATTTTTCGACTGCAATCTTTGTATACAACAAGAAAACACCAATTCACCCTCTTCTTAATAAGAAAGAAATAACTCGTAGATCTTACCCAACAGGATCGTTCTATTTGAACCAATCCTAAAACGAGCACTCGAGTCTCGGGGACTTTAGTCACTCCTTTTTGAACGAATTCCTAGTCCTCTCCCTCGAAGAACAGGACTGTCTGTGAAGTGGTAAACGAAAACATTCGGTTGTCAGGTCAAATTTCTGAATTACGAGGTCTCGTATTAAGCCAAGGTCGATGTAATGTTTCAAAGTCAATCACCCCGTACATCGGTCGACTCCATTAAATACGATATGTATTTTGTTCGTTCGGACACTTCAAGTCATATCCTAACATAAGACTCAGGTAATTTACTTTTTTTTTTTTTTTTCGGTAAAATACTTTTCGTTTGTATTCGGTTATCTTTTTTTTATTAATTGAAGATGGACTAATATTTTGACTAGTACATAAAGTCTCCTCTTTCCGCATTACTTATCCGAAAACTTAGACTTTTCTCATAAAAAGGTAAGCAGTGTTTCCGGTTCCTCCGTCCCCGCTTCGATGGGAAATTTACCTTAGTAAAGGTCACCGGACGGGTGAGACAGGAATCTCAAGATGGTTAGTAAGTGTTGTGTTCTGCACCTCGGGATGCCAATCAAGGGACCAAGATAAATATTTATCGTAGTTTATACTATTCTACGATAGTTCTATTTTTCCGAAAGTATTTAACACTGATTTGAGTGACCTAGACGATGGTAGGTCTTAGGTGTGCCGTATATTGATTAACGAACCCCCCTCCCCTTCCCATTTTCATATTAATGATGAATCTTATTGGCAGAATAACTCTGATCCCACCATCCAGTTTGATGCTTGACGTCAAGAACTCTTCTCGTGTCTTTTAACTCAAGATGTCTTGACTACTCTTTAGTGGTAATTACTACTGCTGTTACTGTGAAGTAGTCCATGTCAGATCCGATAAACCACTTAAATCAAAAGAAAAATATTAAAAAGGAAACGGGGTTAGTGACTGGATACGATGTAATTTTGCAAAATCAGTCACTTCGAAAATTGGGATGACTGCAATAAATATTCTTCTGTCTTTGATGTTGGTTTGCGTCGTTCAGTAGAGACTTAAATGATTTTACTTCTTCGTTAGATGTGGTATGCTCAGTCATCTTTCCTTTTATTTAAGAAGTTTGTGTTAAGGTTAAGCGGTACTCACATCAAAGGATTCCGAGCAGGAAGATAAACGTGGGATGGAGTATGAACGTGAGACAACATGTTAAGTGTTTCGTGAGAGTGTCAGTAATAAAGTAAACTACGAGTACAACACCCCATACATCTCGTCCTCCTTATCACACGCAAATTGTCTATTTCTTTGTCTGAGATCTTATTAAACAGGTTCAGTGTATTGAATATATCAATTGTGCACTTTCGGTCTGGAATAGACTCTAAAAAAAAAAATTCATCGTGGTTCGAAATCTAAAATATATCTGATAAACGGAACATAAACATATCTGATAATAAATCGAAAAATTGTCCAGTTTACAAATTCCGTTTAAGGTCCCCGGACACTCTGAGTACTACTTTTCCTTCGTTTTTTGGTGTCTTTGTAATGTCTTACAGGTAGTCAGTACTGAACGTCTTCTTTATAAAGTGATTTCCTTGTTTGCTCTGAACCGTCGGCCCCACTTTTTTTAAGATTAGTTGTTGTGTTGGTAGTCAGAGGAGAACCGAGGTTGAAGTACTCCGTAATTGTTTTAGTGTGATTATTTCAGGATCTTGTGAGAGTTCATGTTCCAAACCACCGATGCCGTGTAAGATTGGAAATTTCATCAGTGTGACAGTCTGACTTATTGCATTGAACCAAAGTCAATTAGTTTTTAACTTAAGATTTATTCCTTTTGAAGTGTCCTCCCCTTTTTTTTTTAGAGGGGCTATATTATTCCACTACATGTTGATGTACCCTTTTGAAATTCCTTCCAATTTCGGGAACTTGAAATCCATCGGTTTGAGCCGTTCTTCGGATACTTCTGTTTGACTCCAAGGGAGAAGATGACGTGTCCCTTTTCTTTTTTTTGGGCATTGTCATTTTTGGGTAGAAGAGGAATGAAAACGAAATGTAAATCACTTTCGACCTGATTCTTTGAGACTAATTGTCTTATTGTAAACGTAGATATATTTCAAATGAACTTTTAATCATAGTGTTATTTTAGTTTCTATAGACGAGTGTCCGTCCTCCATATACCCTTGAAGGACATAAGGTGAGTTAAAACGACACTTGAAATTTTTAGGAGATTTTTTATTGTAGATAAAAGAGACTAAAATCCGATTACTTTAGTTCGTTCTCATACAATCGGTTTCTGTGAGTGTCTACCGTGTACTATATCTTTGTTACTCCTTGAATCTAGGAGGGTTCCGCTTGATACTAATAATTTATGGAACCCTTTATTTAATCGATCAAATATTAAGAATGTTAGAACGGTTTTTTGTTTCAGTCATACACGGATCTGTAGTACCCTCGGACTGTCGTACCGACCGACCGAACGTCGCTTCAACGTTCCCAGTGTCCTTCACCTGACTGTAGTAATCGAGTCCCATGCCCTGGTGATAAGAGTCGACGAACGTTTTTCAAAAGAAGTGACAAAAGAGACGATAACGATACGGTTCACGACCGTGTTTCTTTCTGGTTCTTTTTCCTTTAGTCTATTTAGGTAGACTTTGAAGTTCTCGGTGTGGACATTAGTGGATGAGATGGAGGGACGGGTGTAAGGGTGGGGTGGAGACCGGGTTCAGACAAGACCGGCTCTCCCGAAGACCATTAAGGTAAGGAACGTTATGTACACCGTCCCGTCTACTTGGGACCGTGTTGGCTGTAAGTCCTCTTTACTGTCAAGCAAAGAGTAGTGTGCCCCCGACAGGAGACGGGACGTCCACAAATCGTCGTGACAACCTACGATCATCCAGGATACGTGTTGTAGGGGTTGGGGGGGTGGCGGCTAAGACTGTTACTCTTTACAGAGGTCTGCAACGGTCTACCGATGACCCCACGCCTCTCCGTTTTAATAGGAAACAACTGTTGGAGACTGTGTTTCCTTCAACTAAGGAAACAAAGATCCTGAGATTTATTAAGGTAAGCTTGTGTGTAAAGGAAAATTTATCGTTGGACCTACGTTGGACTACGCTGAAGTAGAGGGAAACGAATATGTCCTGAAGTATGACCGTATATTTAAGTGATGCATGTTTCAGTTATCGACATTACTTCTTTTGTGACGCGACTTTTAACGTCTACCGGAGATATTCCGTTGGCATTAATTGTATTGGAACTTGTATATTCACGTACGTTCAGAGAATTATACGGTCCTGGGATAAAATATTGTGGACGAAAAAAGAGAATATTCCTAGTTTATTTAAACTTCCGGTAAATAATGAACTATTTACGGATTGTTGTTAAAAAATTTTTATGAGTTATGACTTATCTATCATCAAAGGCTTTTCGGTTCCATTCTTGTAAAGAGTCAACGGTCCTTCACCGAGACACGTGTTATCAGAGGAGGGTCGTTACATCTCGACTATAGGTCGTAAGAGGGTCTCCACGACACGTCAGTTGGATTGATTATTTGGAAGAGTGGTGGTTGTGTCATGTTTCTGTTTGTTCTGTACTCTTTCGGGAAACTTGAAAGGCATTCGTCCCTGAAGGGACCATCAGGTCACGGATCCTGGGACGCGAGGGTTGCGTTCTCCGGGTCCAAACTAAGGACCAGTCCCTTGATCTAGAGTGTGCGGTGTCGATTCTGGACCTCGTCGGTTTATTTACTTGTTGTTATTTGAATGGTATTCGTTTGATGATACTTTTAGTACAGTGACTTGTATGAAATATGATTTACTATGATTAAAATGACAAGTGTATAAATTAATCTTCATCGTATTATGTGACCCGAAGGGGCCACCGAGTTTACCATTTCATAGGTGGACGTGACACCCTCTGGACCCAAACTCGGGACCCAACCTCTCTAAGGGACCTCCTCCTGTACCGTCGGGTGAGGTCATAAAAACGGACCTCTTACGGCACCTGTCTCCTCGGACCGCCCGACGTCAGGTACCCCAGCTTCTCAGCCTGTGGTGACTGATTCGTGTCGTGTCACATTATATAATCCCTTCCTAATATATAAAAATTCCCTAACGACTATATAAATTTACAAAATACTATAATTTTAAAATGAAAGTTAAATATTAAAAGTTCATACATTTTTTGTTGATAAAAGCCAAGATTTATTAATCTCCCGTGCTCTCGTCCACTTCAACAAACATCATCAAAATAAAAAATCTTGTCTTGAGTCTCTGTCTTAAATTTCATGAAAGTTCTACGGAATATAGTGTAAGAGTATGAGGTGACATATTCTTTGTAGTCATATGAAGCTAAATGGATCGAGTCCTGTGTAAAATAATTCCTTCTTTAATATCAATTTTAAGACGGTCAAACGACCATCGGATTCTGAGCTAGGCATTGTTCGGCCAGTAATGCGTAATTCGTTCTACTGTTCAGATCAAAAATCGTTGTTGTCTTTTACATACACAATTCCGACGGTTTTATTTTCAGTTTCGTTGATGAATCACTTAGGATGCCATGTGTCCCTCCTGTTTCGGGATACGGAATTGAGAACAAGAATTCGTCGAATTTCAGATCTACCACTCTGTTGCGTTTGTACCCTTTTTCGAGTTGTTGGTGTCAGACATTTTGGTTGTCTTCTTTACAGTATCCCAACATGTACTAATTGTTTACGATATTTTCAAATCATTTTTCTCGCCGATGCATCCGTGTGTACATCTTTACACCCACTTTCTCTCAACATCGGAGAGTAAGTACCTCAAATTTCAAGTGTCTACGGGACTCGGACTTTTTAGGTACTGTACAATTTTGATAGAAACCGCAAAAATGTATGGATCGGGTTAATAAACGATCTTTTATGTGTACTTCTACGTAAAATATTCGTTACTAATATTGTATAATGTTTTGGTTTGATTCGACACAAGACTGTAGTTCGGAAAGTGTCTTTTAGTTTTCGTCCTTTTCGACTTACCGATATCCATTTTCGTGTGTAATGTCGTCGGTTCACCTAAAGAGAGGAAAGACAAGGAGTCTAATTGACGTTATACAATAATTTTTTACATTTTGAAAAGATGTCTCTTGTTCTGACACCCTTTTAGACGAGGAATACTATTTAGTAGTGACCATTATTCGGTCACTAAAGAAGACCGAACGTATTTTAGAAATAGATTCTCTTTTTAAAAGTTTAACCAATATGTTTGACGTTTTGGTGGAATCCTCGGGGATTCCTTCTTCACTTCCCCTATTCTCATATTCCTTTGTGTAGACGAGGGTGGAGGACTAAAGTTGATAAAGTGTAAAGTCCCATCGTCGATTCTGACGTAAACTTTTTGTTCTGGACGATTCTATCGTCTATCTTCTAGATACATATTATTGTTCCACTTTATTTTGTGTGAATTGCCTCTTCCGTTACCGTTGGGTGAGGTCATGAGAACGGACTTTTTAGGGTGCCTGCCTCCTCGGACCATCCGACGTCAGGTACCCCAACGAATCTCAGCCGTGGTGACTCGCTGAAGTGAAAGTGAAAAGTGAAAGTGCGTAACCTCTTCCTTTACCGTTGGGTGAGGTCATAAGAACGGACCTCTTAGGGTCCCTGTCTCCTCGGATCATCCGACGGTAGATACCCCAGCGTGTCTCAGTCTGTGTTGACTTCACTGAATCGTCGTCGTCGTCGTCGTCGTTCCCCTTAGGATTTTATTTTCCGATAAGGTTCAAAAACAAAGGAGATTATGTTATATATGGTGGTCCAGTACTAAAATAGAGGTGAACCGTAAGAACGGAGATGGAAGAGAAACCAAGGGGAGGTGTTCCAGAAAAATAATATTTGTGTATCCAGAATAATTGATTTGATCGATCTACGTTGGTGTCAGTGTTTAGATGGTTAAAGAGGTGAAAGGACAACCCCGTCCCTGTTGACCAGGTGCATAAGTCGGGACTAGGAAAACAATGAGACAAGGCCGGCTGTTAGGGATCCTGGTCTCTGGAGAATAAAGTTCAATTTAAAGACAATCATCAGATTGAGTCGACCCTTCATCAGCAACTCTCAAGGTCAGGGTTTTGTGAGGATTTTCTCAAATAAGACGAGAAGTCAAAAGTTAGGAATAGCGTGGCGATGAGGGGCTTCACAGGAGTTAGACTAGAACAAAAGATTTTTCGAAATTAGAAGGAAAAGAAGTGACGACAGGAAATATCAAGTTTCAGTCTTCGATGAAGCTTTCCATCCAATGAATCACTTTGTTTAGAAAGAACCATGTTCCCCGACAGATAGTCTTTAAATCAAGGGTAATACTAATTAAGAACGATGAATCTAAGAGTTTATAAAAATCCTATGACTCATACCGGACAGAGTCGGTGAGATGGGGAACGATTTGAGGGGTGGAGGGGATCGGGACAATCTATAATTAATGATACTCAAACCCCTACCTCAGATAGAGGTAGTCATATACTAAAGTTCTTTTCGGATTTGAAAGAGTATGAAGTTGTATGGAGATTCGTTGACTTTATCTTTACTTAATACGAACAGGATATATATTTTGGTTTGAAATTTTTCATGTGTTTTAAAGAGGATAGTCTTGAATTTTCTTTCGGAAATACTATGTCCGTACGACAAGAGATTCTGTCAGTGTTGTTAGTAAAGTTAAATAATTGATTTTACACTTACTTAAGAAAGGTTGTCTAAATATTTTAGTCGAATACTTTTTTTTTTCGATAAGGTAGACTTGTTTTTCTTGACTAGGAGTCTAAAAGAGCTTAATACGAACTCTTTAAAAAAAATATATTTAAAACAATATATTTCGTTTTGTCTGGTGATGACGTGTCGTGTAAACGACCCCGTGTTGTAGAATTCCCAAATTATCTAGACTTTCATCTCTAATTTAATTCACTTTGTAAGATTCTTGAGTCTCATCTTTATTGTGTTTGTCCTTTTCTCTCCAGGACTCCTAGTCGATTTATACTAAATCCGAAAGACCTGACAGAGATGAAGGGAGGAAAGAGAAACAGATCTTACGAAAGGACTAGAGAAGTTAATTAGAAATAAGAAAGTTTTCAGGTTCAGAAGGGGTGTCTATTGGGACCTGCTCCCAGGACACCAGACTTCACGTGTCGTCGGCGTGTGACACGACACTGTAGGTCATGTGAGAATGCACATGAGAGTAGAAGAGAGTGTTGAGATGACTGTGCGGACTTCCTCCGACCGAATATGGAAGAAGTCGATGTCGAGTCACAGAATCTTTGTACTATACGAAGTTCTATGAACGACTTAGTCTCTGGGTTGAACTCTCCTCGCCTTTTTGGTGAAAGGGGTTTTTCCGGATAAATGTATCATAGACATATTACGTCGCTAAGCTGGACAAAATGGTTTTCCCTACGTTTAGGAAGACTTTCCTCCTTAGTCGATTCAAACCCCCGGGTTTTCCGGAGAGACTTCTTTTCTCCGGTGATTTTATACGAAAGTTATCACGAACTCTATAGTTTTGTTTTTATTTATATTGAAAATTTTAGGTTAAATGGTTTTATTTAGTTCTTATGAATTTTTTTCTCTATAAGATTGTAATATACGTACTCTGTCATTTGTCCGGATAATCGATATAAGATAGGTAAAAAGATGAGATCTGTGATAAGTGAGTGATACGTGAAATACATAAACTATAGGATCATGGTTGTTAGGTTACTCAATTCATCATCAAAGTAAAATATTTACTCTTCTGATTCAACTGAGACCTTTTACTTTGACGATGGATCGGGTCAACCATGATCCTATAGATCATGGATTTCAAGTGTCACTCATTTATCAAGTTTTCACGATTCAGTCATTAGTATAGATAAGACTAAGGTTTCACACACAAGAGTGGTGGTTCGTGTGATGGTAGGTCAGACACAGAACCGTCCTGAGTGTCCGGTTCTCTTTCCCTCCCGTCTGTACAAATTTTTTGCTATACCGTACACTATTCATGGCACTATACTTGTTTCAGGACACCCCGTGTTCCTTCTTTTACTTGTTGACACGGAAAGACGTACGTCCTATTTACTACCGACCTCTTCGAGTCCCCTTCTCTTCGACTGTACCTTTTCCCTTTCCGTAAGGTATAACTTGTCTCTCGTCGTCTTCGTCGATTAGTGTTTTGTGTTATGTACCATGTTATGTGTATCTACACAAAACGTGTTACACATGAAGAGAGAAGATCTTACAAGGATGTTCCTAGACATTAAAACAAAAACCTCTTCTTAGTCTAGGAAATTACTTTCGGCCCTTTTGTAAATCTACAAACGAAATACTTCCTAGACTTCTTCGTTTTAGATAAATTCCTTTTTTTCTTTTTTTTTTGTGTTATCCTTTTTCATAGATCTCTTTCCTCAGATATATATTTCGGAGTGAATCTTACTCCTTTTTCCATTGACTCTTCAGTTACTTCCTCTTCTGTTATGTAAGAATCTTCGTAATAATCCACCTTGGACTTGGTCTTATGTCTTTTGATTTGCTACCCTCCCTGTTTTTAGGTTACATTCTTTGACTGTTTTGGACTTCAACCTTCGAACTTTCTTTCGTAAATTCACTCGTGCTTTGATTCTTGATACTTGTTTTCGGGATACTCCTGTAGGTTCCTACTGACTCCCTCGAATGGTGGGTCCTCTTCTATGCACCTAGGTAGTCTTATACTAAAGTGGGTTAACGTATAATAAAGAGTACTTTTTTACTGGGGTTTACGTTTGTCATCTCGTCACGAACGTCTTGGAGACTCTAGACTTAGATGGTCCTCTTTTATTTAGACTATTTTAAGTAGAGGGCTGGGGGCGGGAAGGGTTTCACCTTTGTCCTTTTTAAAAGAAGACCTGAAGACTGGTTGTTTCGTGTCCAACCGATAACACTTATGTTATCTTCGGGATTTCATACACTGTATTGGAATCCCGAAATCCTTCGTTCCTTACTCTGATTGACTACCTCAAGAACCTACCGACGGTAGGACCGACGAAAACATTGGTGGAGTCACTTAACGTAAGCGAACAGATAGTCGAAAAAGATGATGTGACGCGCAAGGAAGTCTTTCCCGGAACAAACTAGGAGAAACACATGTCACTTGTCAAAGACTTGGAGTTCTCCATACAAAAGATTTACTGCTCGGAACTTGTAAACGAAGGTCAAAAAAACTCTTTTGCAGAAAGGTTTCTTCCAAACAAAAAAAAAAAAAAAATTTCTTTTTCTTTCCACCCAGTCGCACCAGAGCGCCAATATCCTCCGTCACTAAGTGTCTGCTATCTTCTACGTTTTTATACTTGTAAGACTGATACGTTATTTATTAGATTATTCCTTTTATTTGCCCTTTTTAGATTTCTTTGATCAAGAACACGTCCCTCTCAGAGTACCCTAATCTACACTTTTCGACCTATCTCAATACATTGGATGGACACCTATTTTCATAGTATTAGGAACTCCTAATTTTAGTCTTAGGTATTACTAGACTTCGAACACTTTTTACGACTTCCGTTTTTTTTTTTTTTCGATTCAAACCTTGTCTTCTTTTAATCCTTTTCCGTTACCGAGTCGGACAATATTACAATTCAGGACTCCTTTCAGTTTCGATACATCGAGGTAGAAGTAAGACGGAGGAAGGTAGAAGAAATATTTTCTCGTACTAGGAGTTTGGTCTTTCCTGTCTTATTCGTTGCACCTCTCTCTTGACATTCAGTGTTCTGTATGTTTCTGTCATTTTCTTGTAGATGAGTCAAAGTCATTCGAATTTTAAAGATCCACGTTGTACCCAAGAGAAGATCCCATAAGTAGGAGTTCTCTGCAGTAGTGTTTTGGTAACAATTCTCTTAATGTTCCTTTCTTTCTTTTCAGTCGAGACATTCGATTTACGAATTTAACCCAAGACCCTTTTTAAAACTTTGTCTGATCTTCTGTGGACTAAAGAAATCTTCACTTGTACTCTCCAAAACGTTCGTGACGAGATGACAAACGTAAACCCCAGTAAAAAGTACTCTTTATTATACGTTGTAAAACCTGATTTTGGAGACGAGGAAAGGATTACTTTATGTGTCCTTCACATTGAAACTTCACTTGTCGTCAACACTTCCGTCGAAGGTGACTGTTAACAAAGGGTGACCTTTACAGGAGGAAGATTTAAGGCCCTAGGTAAAGGAAAGAAGAAGACAACGGACGGGTTTGAGTTTCTGAAGTATCGATTTGAAGTAAAGATAGGGTGGTGTTGTAGTTACGGTATTTTGTTTACCTTATCTCATCAGTTACTTTCGGTTTTACGTAAAGGTATTTCTTGGTTGATATAGTTTCATTAAATAAGAAACCTGTCTGAAAGTTACTATATTGATACTATATAGAACTTAAGTCGTTAAAGACCTTCAAAAGAGTACCATTGGAAAACCATATTCTGAGATGTCGTACCTACTGTCGTCACAAATCTACTTGACAGTGTCTCGATTTCTGTGACACACAATCAGACTTTCAAGGACTCTTTCACGAACCTAATAGAAACTGAGGTACGAAGAATAATAAGAATTATTTCGGGTGTTTCAAATAATTTGTACGTTTGTTTTTCGGTTAAGATGTCTACTGTCTTAGTTATTAATTTTGATGTTGATAAGAATTTAATTTTAGGAATTTGAGAAGTGATAATTACAATGATTATTGTAAATAGAGTGAAATATTAGTGTATCAGAGTATACTATTTGAATAATTCTACCATTATATGTTTGTTCCCATGTGAGATGTAGTTTAGGTTTGTGTGTTAAATTGTACCAATGTAAGTCCAAAAATTTTTATGTAAACCCTTCATGTCCTACCTTCTCTAGATTGATTGACCAGTGTACATACTTTTTTCCAAATTATCAAAATGAACGTGGTAAAGTATTGTTAATCCATTATCTTAAAAAATTTTTATTGTAATTTGTGTGTATTTATCTACACTTTACAGGTTTAATAGTTGACATACTGTGACTCGGTTAGTGTTTACTATTGGTGAGACTCGGAGTCAAAGGAGTAAGTGTTTTATCCCTATTATAGATGAGGTGTCCTATAAAAATATTTCTCTGACATATTCGATATTTCCTTATATGTTTATAACCATTATTCTTTTCACAATTACTATTTCATCTAAGAGATTAGTGCAGACCTAATAATTTCATACTGACGGTGTAAAATTCTTTCGGTAAGTTACAGTACAGTTTTATACACCTCCTCTTTATCTGATTTCTCTTGATCTTTGGTACAATTTACACTTTTCCAATTTTCCTGATTCCTACAAAGTAGATACAGATCTTCAATGATCTGTTCACCTATGACGGAAGTGTATAAACTGTTCGTCGTATTTACCCTTTTTCTAAAACCAAATCGGTTCTTTTTTTGTAAGAACTTGTTAGGATTCAAGGGATTACTCTCGTGGGACAAATACTTTTCATAATTCAAGGGGTTCATCGAGAAGTCATGAGTGTATTCATCTCAAGATCTTTTATTCCATAAATATTTCCGAAAGACTTAACACACATATACAAACACTCATAGTGTTTACTCTGTGACCTTCATTTTTCCCAATAGCCAATCCACTTTAAAAAATTTCGAACACACATACCTCCTCCCTCGTGCCACCAGAACCCTTTATTCCTCATCAGTGTTCGACTTAAAAGTCTCAAGTCTCCACCTCTTCTATCTTCCTGACTAGTACCTCACTACTCCGTTTAGCAATTGTGACTTGACTCCTAGTGTCAAGTTGTTTCTCCATTCTATTGAATAAACATTTACTTAGACTAATTACAGAGGTGTTCAGGTCTAAATTGTGTTTCGTCTAGGTCTAGGTCCGAAACGTATGGAGGTCTTTATTAGTCTGTGTTTGTGGTGGGAGAGTTGGTGTTCAAAGGTAAGTCGTTTGCAAATGACCGAGACAGACCCCGAACTACGACATTGTAAGACGTCGTCGCAGGATGTTCAGCACGACAGGACGAATAAAAGATAAAGAAGTCGCCTAGTGACCTCAAACCAATAAAACTTCTTTCGTCACTATCGAAAACTAACAAATCATGGTTATTTTATAAAAAATTCCCTCACATTCAAGGGAAGTCCGAACGTAAGTCTGGTTTCATAGAACCATGGGTACGTTCTTTAGGAGTATCCCAATATACAGGTAACTTTAAAATTCTGAAAAATACAAGTATTAGAAGGTTTAAATTTCTAAAGATTTAAAAGATTTTCAATAATTTTTTGTGATTTCGGTCAAAAATGAAGTAAACTAATAATGTGTCGAGTGAAAACAAAACTGTCACTTCTAGTCAGTCAGAGTAGAAAAAGACTTCCTACCGAGGATAGAATTCCCAAATATAGTTTCTGTGTTTTTATGGGAGCTTTCTACTGACTTTTAATAGGTACGAGACTTTATACTAAAAGGTACGAGACTTTATATTGGGTTGATACTCGAAATAAAAATCTTTCAATAGAAAAGTCCGTAATTTTATTCTTTGACGAAGAATTAAAAATCTTTTTTTAATAAAATCCTTTACTTCATTTCAGGAGTAATAATATGATTTTGATTTACTTTGTCTATTACCCATACCAGTATCAGTATTTGTGAAGGTTAGTTTGTCTAGTTCGTATGTAGAAAGAAGAAGTGACATGATAAAAGTGTTTGGTCTCCATAAACAATTTTAGACAAAACTCCAACAAAATATTTATTTGTAAACTAAAAAGTTTTATTCTTATATTTAACTTTAAATGAATAAGAAAATAAAAGTATATGTATACACTTTAAATACTCGAATTTTTTTTTCTGATAAAACGAAAAAGAAGGAGGAATGATAAATATGACACCTTTTATGTATATAAAAGAACGAAAGCTAAAAAGTTTATTACGGAGTTAAATTTCTCTAAATTAGGATTATTCTGACATAAGAAAAGTCTGGATATTTTCTGTTATGAGGAAACCTCCTATGGTAAAGTTTTCCGGATGGACGACTACTTAAATTTGTCGATATACGGATGGTAGTCCAAGTGATTCACCGGAATCAAAATTTTAATTAAATTTTTATGTAAATTCACAAGTAGGAACCGATACTAAATAACATCAAGTTGACCGTTTCTTACGGTCTCTATCAGAACTGTCTGGTTAAGAGTTAGTCACAACTTCTTTCCTTTCGTTCTTCCTTTCTCTCTTTCTAGTCCACTTTGTCAGAATTTTATATTTAATATATAAATCAGAAGTTATATGTAATCTTTGTTGTTAAGGATAAAGTGGTAGAGGACCTCGAAATATGTCTTGATCTTAAAAAATCACCTTTTTTGATCAAAATAATTTTTAGTGTATATAAACACTTTGTGACTTAAAGTCATTATAACAGGTCTTTTATAAAAATTTCTCGATCTTAATGAATTTTCATTCACTTATTGCCGTTAGATCATTTCATTTTTCAGATGGTTAATCGGTAAACAATGAGTTAGATGAGGACTTATTACCGTCAGATCATCTCATTTTCAGATGGTTAGTCTGTAAACAATGAGTTAGATGAGGGTTGGGTCTGACACACAAGACGAATTTACACGACAAAACTAAAAATTCTCTCTTGTTTCTCTGACTGACTCTTCCTTTAACCCTCCATTTATTGGTATCTCTGTGACTCACTTGTGAGTCCTTGGACTGTCTCGGGAAAGAAGAGGAGACTTTTCCCTTTTAAGTCCGGACAGTTCCCAGGATGTTCCCATAGTGTGTCTTTACGTGGAATTCTAGATCAGTTCTGGAGGGGGAGATTGACACCAGTCAATGTGCCTCTTTCTTTCTTCGGTTAAAGGAGAAACGGGTTTCCTTCTTTTTGATCTGTCTCTCCACTCGTGTTCGATGGTCTTATTCTGAGTGTCGTCAGTTCTTGATTTTGGTCTTTCGCACAATATTTTGTTTTGAACGTCCCAACATACATAAATAGACCTTTAATACTTTCTAAAAACGTATCAAGTCCTTATCCGAAGTAAGGTTAGTGGATGGTAAATTTTATGTCCACTCCAAAACGTCGTGACTGAGTTCTTTACAGTAAGGATAGACCCTGATCCCGACCCCTTCTGATACCAATCCAATTAATCACCTACAATTATCAAATCTACATTTTTGTTTTTTTGGGGGGTTTGGGTAGTCAAGTCAGCGAGTCGACACAGGCTGAGAAACACTGGGGTACTTAGTGTCGGGTATGGACCATCGTTTAGTGTGGGATTCACTCCCTACTCCCTTATCCCGATAGTCATTAGGTATTAGTGTTTAAAATCATTTTAATAAAATTATCTCTGTTGTATTCAATTTATTGTGAGTCGAATTCCAGTCATTCTTTAGAAGGATGAGACAACTACTTCAGTATTGGGTCTCGGAGGAAAAGGAAATCGACTTATGAGTTAAATATCTGTATTATTTCTTTTTTTTTTTTTCTTACCGAAGTCACAGTCAAAAGAACGGTTACGGTTGTGTATTTTGTTGCAAATTTTTGTAAGGTCATTATAAGGTCTAACGATGCAAGACGAGGTATCTGTGTAACGAAGGTATGCGTTCTGACTGCTGTCGTCTCATCTTTACGTCCATGTCAGGGACCCTTCTCTAGAGTGGTATACTCCTTTGTCGTGATCCGATATTTTCAACTAACGTCAGCCGTAGGGACGTAAAGAAGAACCTCTGCTACTACCATAATAGTTGAAATTTAGGAACACCTCGAAGGGGAGAAAAAGTAATACGACTTTTGTTGGTGGAGGAACTAACCTTTTTTTTTAGTCGTCTATACGATAGTAAAATGTGCCACATCGTATGTTAGCGAGAAGTCTCTACTTAGACTCTAGTGGGGAAACCACACCCACGTCATGTAGAACCACGGTAATGACATTCTTAAAAAAAGTAAGACATCATAATCTCAATAGTCGTCAGATCACCAGTACGTCCAACTACGAATTTACGAGAGACCGTGACGTCTTTTTAAGACCCATTTAAATCAAGGTGGAGACAAAATGAGAAACAAAGCCAAGACTGTAGACATAAATTCAGTGTAATTCTCATGGACACTTCAAAGCTAGAGGGGGGGTAATTTAAATGAGGTACTAGTGGTCCTTTGTAAATTGTGTTCCGACAAAATTGTTGAATGTCCCAGACATTATTGTCAACGGTTGTCTACCTGTTAGACTTACGGAATTTAAGTAATAAACATGACTATAAGTGTCAACTTTCGGAGACTGAACACTCTTGCTGATATTATTTGATATTCTGTGTTACTTCAAATCTCTTTACAAGACTTAGAACTTCAAAAGAAGAACTTAATGTATATGAGTGTAATGCTCATGGACACTTCAAAGATAGAGGGGCGTGATTTCAATGAGGTTCTAGTGATCCGGTGTATATTGTGTTCCGACAAAATTGTTGAATTTTCCAGATATTATTGTCAACGGTTGTCTACCTGTTAGACTTGTTAAATTTAAGTAATAAACGTGACTATAAGTGTCGACTTTCGGGAACTGAACACTCTTGATGATATTATTTGACATTCTGTGTTACTTCAAATTTCTTCTCTCTACAAGACTTAGAATTTCAAAAGAAGAGGAACTTAATGTATATGCTTTCCACTCCCGATTGTTTTGAAATTTGACAATCTTACACTAACACCCGTTTGGTGTTAGGAAGACTCGGAACAAATAATTATAGTAATAATAATAAACCAGAAGTTTTCTTCCTAGTAATTTCCGATACGATAGACAAAGTGTCGAGACTTCAAAATCCTGACATATTATTTTGTAGAAAAAGAAGAAAAATAGGAAAGGAATCCAAAAGGATTTCTCATATACCCTACCTATACAAGTCATCACCTTCACTTTTGACTACTCCTTTTCGATACTTTTATAAACAAGTCTATTTCGTATTGGTCCCCACTTCATCCGTGGATATAACATTGGAACGACGGATACTTCTCCTGAAATTAAGGGTAATTTTTTTTTCTTTTTCTTTTTTTTTGAAATCTCTTCCTGCCTTATACTTATGTCGAGAATAGGATTTACGTTCTTGATTACTCTTGTGTCTTCCTCATTTATGTGTTTTTCAGTGTCCCTCTACCGGACTCTGCAAAAGGAGACGGCATAAGTGATTCATCTCCTAAATTTACTTTTAATGATATACATTCAGATACATGTACGTGTGTATGGTTGAGTTAGAGTGGGGTCTGTGTCTCACTCCGAAGGAACGATTCCTTCGGAAAAAAAGACATTACATGATCAGTTTACAGTACTTCTGTCTTTTAATGGTGAATTCTTGATTGATGAGTCTGTCAATGAAATTTGTAAAAATGGACTCAGATCTACGTCGATAATGGTGTGTCGGGGTTGTTCCTACCCGGTTTAAAGAGTGTCGGTCTCACCCAATAAATAAGTTAAAATTGTAATTCTATTAATTTCTTGTCAGGATGATCCGGTGGTTTAACATGTGAAATTTCATGAATTAACATACAATACACTTAAAGTTGAATTTTTTTTTTTCCCATGACATAAGAAATTTCCGAAATATTTAATATACCTTCCCTTTTTTTCGAAACTCCGACAACGAATATTGTGTCGTGTTATCATCCAGAATCCTGGTTTGGTCCTCGACGTTGTCGTTTGACAAGTTTCGTGTCATACAAGAATCCCCAACCCGACCTCGAAGGTCCTTGAACTTTTATTAGTATTTTACACTTCGACCGATTCTTGTTTCACTTCAGTTATCGACGAAATACTTCAGACCACACTTCCTTGGACTTCTTTTACCTAACCGAGAGCTCATGTCATTAAAGGTAGACCAAGTACCTTAAAGATCCATGAAGTCAGATTAAGAGTTCGTCGAATATGACACATCCGGACGGAAGTTAAGATCCATGGTTATCCACATTTGGCATAAAAATATATTGAGTTTGAATCCCATCTGAGGGGTTTCGAGGTTCGATGGTCTGAGAAGTGTACGTGGATGAAGGAGACAGATTTGGAACGCGTAGCATTCATTGTGTTGGGGACCCCTATGGATGCGACGGGTTAGAGTAGAGACCGAAAGGGGTCCGGAAGGGAACATGATACACAAGTGTAGGAGGATGACACGAAACTCCTTCGTTACAAGGGAGGTGACACCCTACAAGAGGAGACCTAGCGGAAGTTGAATATCCTTTGTACTAAGTCCTAAGGAGACCATTATGGTACGAAAGATGTTAAGAGAGAGTGTGTCAGACTGAAGGATGAGAGTTGTTTTCCTGATCTCCCTTTCGACCCGCTCATTTCTGGTGTCTCCATTACTTTCGAACGGAAGAAAGGTTGGAGGTCGGGATTACAATCTGTAGATAGATGTTAGGAAAAAGACCAAGAGTGAACAGTACATCACAACTCACCAGTAGTGTGACTGATCAGAGAATTAGACAGGAAGAGAATTGTTATGATATGACCAAGAAACAGGAGTAGTTGTATATTTTAGTTACTTGAGACCTAGTGTTCTAGTGTAGTAGTCAAAATGGAAGAATTAATAGAAACACAAGAAAAGAGACGTGGGAGATTTGTTTGAGAGTATATACGAAACAGGTGAGGACGACTTAGTGGTGTTGTATGTTTTGATATGTATAGACTGAGAATTTAAACTAGGAATAGAACTGAGTTAAGAATTTAAAGAAAGACTACTTAAGATCCGAATAAGAGTGTCTGAAGAAAGAGAGGGAAAAATTTTTTTTTTTTTTTTTTTTTTTGTTGTCCAAGGGTTGAGGTCAGAAAGTGGGGGGAAAAGAGTGCTATACGTAGATTCTTATTGAGTATACTCGTGGAAGTAGATTGGAGTAAAAGAGATTAGAGTAGAAGAAAGCGGATCTAAAAGTATAACAAAAAATGTCTTTTGTTTCCTTCTATATCCGGTAGAGCTAATTCAATTCAATATTGGATTGGAGTAGAGTCCCCACATAGAGAAGGCTTGTGGATGTCTTTAGAAAATGAGGTGACCAATCGGATAGAAGAGAAGGTATGATAGATACGACAAGAGAGTGAGCTGAGACATTTAAGACACAATTTATAAGTCGAGGGAATAGAATTTCGTTACGGAAGATTCTAGATACTGAGCAGATCAATCGTAGAACAAAGAGGGAAGGGAGAACAACGGTTTACAGAAATCGGTTACTGACGACGGAGATGTAGGGACTGTAAAGGAGTACTTAGGATCTTTAGACGGGAAGGTAGACATAGAAAAATACTTTCATCGTTAAAATTTCTAGTGATCTCTGTACCGGTTTGGGTTTCCGGAAAGGGACGTAGAGTAAGACTGAAGATTAAGTATTAAAGAAGACGTTAGGATGATCATAATGATAAACACAGGTCCGGTAGAATAAAAGTGACGAGTCGTTACTGTATGTCCTTGATGAAAGATTGACCATGATTAAAGGTCGTTTACATAGTTAGAAGAATTTTGCGACGTTAGTTCAATGTAGAAACGGTTTCTTGTACATCAAGAGATGGTGACTGGTGTAGGTGTAGTTCTGATTTGAGAAGAAGGATCAATAGTTCCGAAAACGTGTAAATGGAGTGGAAGGATGTACTGGACATTATTGGAGTCTGTTCAGGTAGAGGAATGATAGGAGAGGACTGGGAAGTTTCTGGCACGATTAGAGGTAGGAGTTAAAAAGTAAGTTAGACAAGGGAAATGACATAAAAGGTTAAGGTAGTAAATTAAAGTTCGGTAGGAAGTTTTCGTTTTCAGTCTGTAAAGGATACTTCGGAAAGAGGTTTAGACGGACTTATTGAAGAGATTTAGGGTAAAAATGAAGACATAGTCGTTTCACAGATTGGCCGAGTGAGTCGTAAAGTACACACTGATAAGTCGTGTTCCTCTGTTGTATCATCTATAAGTCTATTTTTCTGACTCTCCTCTTTCTGTGTCGTGGTTGTCGTCTTCTTGATCGAACTTTGGTCTATGTACTGAATCAATATAAAATATCTTTTTCTGTATATTACCGTAAAACGTCATAGTGGAGAAAATTTCTTTTTTTTTAAAATTCAATAACACGAGAGTTGACATACTATACGTGGAGAATTCCTCTATACCCTTTCGAAGTAGTAGTTTATTTGGTTTCTTAGGTTTCGGAATGTTGAGTTGTATCCTACCTTACAGGAGAGCAAAAATATACACGTGTGCATTGAACCACGAGAAGTAAAACTCTCAAAGTTATTCGGACGTTAAGCAAGGAACGAGAACTGAGGGACTCCATTACGGAGGAATGCTCGTCGAGGGATACATGGACGTAATGTCGTCTTCTCTCGAGACAGTCAGAACTTCCCCGAACCTTATGACATGTTTATCCTCGGTACAGTCATTTTTACACGTGTGTTACGTTACTTCGAAAGAAATTTTCTTATATATATATATATATACATAGATCTCCTTGGATATGAATTGATGGATGGTGTTGTGATTTCTTATTCTGTACTCATATACGGGTACTGACTCGTTATGAAGTCAATCTTATTACTTACTACAGAGGGGACAATTTTAAAAAAAGTGAGAGAGATTTAATAGTATATAAAGTTTTAAAGTTCAATAGTCATAAGTTATAGGAAGCAACAGGACAGTTTCGTTACTTATTACTTCACTCACCTGATGATACCGACAAGAATATCAATTTTATATAGTTCTCCACTGGGATATCTTTATTGACTTGACTTTAACAGTGTTCTGACAATAGGAACTATTATATATTATCCTAGATATGAAATAAATTGACCATAGGGAGTTCTAGATGGAGCTCGGTGATGTGTCTTGTCCGTGATTTATAAATTAATTACGAGACGACTTTATTCTCCTCTCATATGTTTTCATGGTGGACATTTTTGTTTTACGTTACCACCTTATTTTTCCTTTCATAATAATTAGTCTTTTATAAAGGATTACCTTAGAAATTCTTTTATTTCTCCGTGAATTGTAAGTAGTATACTAGTTTTAATAAGTCAGGTCCAGATATAGGATGTCACCGTGATTCTTCACTACGAGATTTACAAAAAAATTGTAAAAGAGGGTGAAGTCGACCCCCCCTCTACCCAGTGGTTTGCGAAACTGTTCAGATCATTGATACTTATAAGAGGAGGGGGGTTTTTTACTTGTAGACATGTGTGTATGTTGAGTATTCGTGCAGGTTCCTCAAAACATAAGGTCCAATTTGTAAAGACTAAATTCCTTTTCTGATCAGTGAAAACTTTTCAATTCCTATATTTTCGTATGTTTCAAAGGGAACACGTACTGTATAGTTAGTACGTTCCTTAAATAGTTTTTGATTAGACTTCAAAAATCTTAAAGAGTAAGAAATGGTAGTGAACCGAAGTAGTCAAATGCACGATACACTTCGTCATACACAACACATTAAAGAAGACTCAAAATCATATTAGTTAATCATATTAGTTAAAACTGACTAAAATCCTAAAGTGAAATTTTTTGGTATTGTATGTATTTTCATTCGTTTTGTCACTTCGAATTAAAAAATCCGAATGTTTCAGAGTCTAAATGTTTCAATGAATTTACTAGTAGAAAGTAGGTGTACTTTTATAGATTCAACTTCGGATTAATGGGTTCTTTCGTAAAAAGACAAATGTCACACATACATATTCCACCGTGTCCTCCCCTTCTTCCGTCCTTCTGTCAAGACCCAAGATCGTTCAGTCTATTTAAGACTGTCAAAACGCCGTTACCGGTCCTTACTCTTTCCTCTCTTTCGATGGTGTCCTCTCTTCGGAACAAAATTGTCCATATAAAGAGTTGTCTTTCTTCTTTCATTTACTCTCGATTGGTGGCGAATACAAAAGTATTCTTCTAAGTTCGTTACTTCTCGAACCGAGACTTCCGACCTCTTTTGATACGTGATCCAGTCGGGGTCGTCCCTTGGGCTCAAACAGGTGTTCCGGGTCCTCGGAGTCGTGGTGTCCTCCGTAATTCACCTACAGAACCGGAGAATGTCGTTTTTACTTTGGTGTCAGTTGTGTATGATTTTCCGAAGTATAAGTTGTGTATGATTTTCCGAAGATTGCTTAAATATCATAAGACAAACATAAACGATTTAAAGAATATTACAACAGGATTCAGAGAGGATTTAGTTTTCGACTCTAACAGTACATACGTCTTTAAAGTGTTATTATTAAATTTACCGATCTATCAACAAAGATATGAGAGTCGATTGGTTTGACTTCTTATAGATTCTTACCTAAAATCAAATGGGGGATATGAAGTCCTGTTTCGGTAAATTAAACACATAAAATAAATTACCTTTCAATAATCTGAAATGTATCATCTCTCCATTGGGACTTTTAAGGTTGAGGTTGTACTATAATCATAGTCAAGGGTCATTCCATAAAGTAATAATAGTAGTAGTAGTAATAATAAAATTTAGAAATCCGAAGGAAAAAACAATAAGTACTATGAGAAAATTATAAAAAAATTAATTCCGTATAGAAAATATAGTGTTAACAGGAAACTTTTAGGGTTCTCCTCTAGACTGAAAGGGAAAAGAAGGGTCTACGAATTAAATCCGTCTTGTCAGTACAAAAGACTTGGTCGAGACAGATTACGACTCATGACTTGAGTCGAATAAAAGAAAGTAATAGTCGAAATTTTGATAAAGTTCTTTAACAAATAATAGGTTTTTTAGTGAAGTGTAATATAGGATCATTTCATGTGGTGATAAGAGACACTAATTTTAATGGATACTGTTGAATGCACCGGATTAAAATCTCCTAGGGGTTAGAGAAGAGAAGGTGGAATCAGAGTAAGACCAGTCCTTGAACAGTATATCAAAATAATAGTGTAAAGTTAACACTTTGTTACTTTAAAGGTTTGTTTATAGAGTGTCTTGATGGTAAAAAAGTTATTTTCAAAATGTGATGATACCAACGAAGAGTGTATGTTATAAAATGGGGTATAAGTTCAAAGACTATTTAGTTAAAATTCAACTTTAAGACAAAGACTCCGTAAAGGACCATATGATCCGTCACGTAATCCTTTCTCTAATATAACGTAAATCAGATATTATTAATAGAGAATTCGCAGAGATATATTAATTGTTGGTAAGTTTTTCTTTCACGTTTACACGTTTACTCTTTCTTGTTTTTGTCAAAGATTTGTCCGTTACGTATTATATCCTGTATTTAGGTATGTCGATGTTTGTTAATGACTATTGTAGGAAGACCCGTAATTTACTGTGGTGGTTAAAACAAAATATACATAAGAAAGAAGAGTTCATAAGTTTCTTACGTTATCTGTAATAGAAGAATTAAAGGTTTAAAGAGTACTTATATAATCCTATAATGGTAAAAAAGTGTTCAGTCTTTTGTTCTTGATGGTAATAGAAACTTATAAAAGTTGTTATCTCGGTTTCATTGTTAAGATCGATTAGAGTAGACCCTAGAATTAATCATGATGTTCAAATAAACACACTCAATTTTTTATCATAGTGAGTTTGTTGCGGTTTTAATAATACGATTATTTAACACAATTTCCGGATTACTTCTTTATGAAATCGTCGATATACTCCATTGTGTGATCAACATCCGTACTCCTTGCAAATACAACCGAGAAAACCCACATATGTAATTTACGTTTTAGTCTTTCCTTAGTACGTTTTTAGGCCAACGGGTACGTTCGTGGGGTCTCAGATTAGGAGAGGAGAGTCAAGACAACAGTCCGGTGTCATCACACCTCTGAACATCCGGCGACAGGAACAACATTACTTACCCTTCTCCGACTGTCACCGTACCAGCTTTGGAAGTGGAGAAGAAGGGGACACCTTTTCAGTCAGTACCAGATCAATACCCACTGATCTAAACAATTGTCAGGGAAATTTTTACTAAAGTTATAAACCTTATGACTATGTATATATTTTATGTACGAATTACCGACCTTACGCCCACACTTTGTTCTGTACTTAAAATTTTATATTTGAATAGTTCATGGATCTTTCGTCAATGTGAGATTAGTGTGGGAATTTAAATTATGATACAGTCTAAATTCTTGTTTGTTATCTAAGTCTTAATATTTATATGTTCTTCCCTTTTTTCTCTGGTCCTTTCGGTAAGAAAAGGTTCGGTTAACCTGGAAAATATATCTGTGAGGATTGTCATTCATCATAAAACACCCCTTTTTTTTTTTAATTTTGATTTAAGTGTCTTCACTTTTACACTCAAAACATTTCCCGTTTTACTGTTTAGGTACAAAATTTTCGTCAGTAGTACAAATCTTTTTTCTTTATTTTTCTATATTTATAATCAAATCGTTTAATGGTATATCGTAGACTTTTAAGTTACATGTGAAAACTTTATTACTCTTTTATCATTTTCCGATTGTTATGTTACTAGGTTAACTGACTTTCATTCTACTGATGAAGATCCAGTTTCTTGATATGTACTTTACTCTAGTCAAGAGGGTTAATATTAACTATTACTGATGTTCACTGAACAAAGTAGTTCAGTGACAAATTTGTCACTTAAGTCTTTGTTTCTTAAAAGAAATTTACGGGAGAGAATTCATTTTAAACTTATTTGTTTTTGTACTTGTTTTTAGATTTGGACTTGTCAAAGTTTATAAAAAGATCCATATAAAACTTTCTTGTTACGAGTGTCTGAATCTGATAATAAACAAAGGGTTTATTAAAAATCGAGATATCTTATTTTTGTAGGACCTTCTTTCGAAAAACTTTTTGTTTAGACGTTTCAATGTGAACCTTTCTATCAAATTCCCTATGGTACTTCTTTTTCTGACACAGAAATCTTGTCCAATAAAGTATCAAAAAGTCATTTAACCGTTTATAAGATATTTGGGGTTTATATATCGTTCTTCCGACACATTTTCTTTAAAATCTCAAGAACCACTCCTGTACCATGAGGATTCTTGATTCGTTCTCTAATTAAAAGTAGTTCAGTTACTTTACGTAAGATAAAACATTGACGTCCAATATAAGGACTCGACCCGGTTAACAGAGTACTTATCTATTTTTTCCCTGGAGGGTTCTCACACTCTCGTTTTTAGTTAATGATACCCTTCTTTCGGTTCAATTTCATTTACGGTCATTAGTTATGACATCACTTTTTGTGAAGTCAATGACTTAGACTCTGGACTCAAGGATAGAATTTAGATGATGATTGACTTACACACTGAAGTTTTAATAAATTGGAAAAGTCTTTTGTCGAAACGGTAAGGATTTTACTTCCTCAACTTGTCCGTCCAGTAAAAAACCGTGTCCTTTTCAATAAAAAATTTTGTTTTCGTGTACCAAGGTTATTGTTCCTGCTAGACTTACCTGAAGTGATGATAACCAATGATTAGGTTCAAAAGGGAGTTCTTATAAATAAGGTTTTTAGGAAGAGTTAAATCTTTTGACCTATACGTCGGTTCTTTTACGACGATTTTTCTAAAGTGAATGCTTTTATTGACTAAAAGTTGTGCATTTTTTACAAAAGTTAATCCGTCTCCTTTACCTTTGGTAAAAATGCAGTTTTGAGACCGTTGACAGGAAGGGTACTACCTAAAGTATATATAATTAAAAATTATTAATTGACTTTGTTTAGTTTTGAATTTTAAATTTATGTTTACATATTATTTGTGTCTGTAAACAATTCTATGTTTCCACTGATAAATGAGGATTGATTTTCAGTCTTTGGGGTAGAACGAGATGCATAGATTTCTTATTTATATGTACTAAAAAGGTCATGACTTATGATAGATTCGTATAGAATTCACCGTCTGGAACGACTTTGTATACATGAGAGGAAATACTTCGAGAATTGTCAATGGGACACATCCTTTGGTACTATAAGTGACGTCTTTTATTCTCAATTTGGAAAAAGTTGTCAAGTTGAGTTCATGTCGACTCAATGTTGATCCCCACCCTCCGTCTATAACGGATGTATAATTTAACGAAGTTTATTAAATGTCACTTCTACATGTATCAAAAGGTCTTAAAATCCAACAGTGAAGATTAACAATGACGTTTTGGAGTTAGTAGACCGATGTTAATATTTTGATAAGACAAAAGTCCGAAACGTGTAAGTCGTAGGACTCCATAAACGGTTTATATATATCCGGTACCTTCCCAAGACATATTGAGGACTATATTTAAAATTTATAAAACCATGTAATTGTGATTTTAAAGAAATCGGTACCCTTGGAATTCTCAAGAGATTTTTATTCGAATTAATATTCAGTGGTGAATTTATGGTTCGATCATACGTGTCAGTTCTTTGACTTTATTGTTTGAGAGGGGTGGAGGGTCTTTTATCTTGTTACTAAGTCTTAGATATCAGCCACTGAAGTAAGAATCTTAAAGACCCCTTTTTTCTCATAAGATACGAGACACCAACTCATATACGACTTTCTTTTCTTTTTGGGTGCTTCTATCCTAGTGCTAAATTACGGTGTAAAAAGAAGTACTTCATAGATAAGATCTACTTCTGAAGTTTACTGGTTGTGTTCCAGTTGATGGAAGTTTTTAGTCACTGATGAGTAGTGGGGACACCGTAAAGACCTTATAGATGGTCGAATTTTTTATAAACCAAATTTTGACGAGAAAAATGTGATTACCTGTTATACTATTGATACTTTAGTCTGCTTGTATATTAAAAACTCCTACCAGTGTATTATTCAGTTTGCTTTCATGTGCTACTTCTGTCGATTCTTGATCTCAAAGTGTTTCCGTAGGAGGAAGGATAGTATAGTTCGGGTACGACAAGACGGAAGGACTGGCTCGAGGGGTAGGAGAGTAGGTGAGAGGTTTTGTGTACTTCGTGGAGGACCATGTCTTCCATCAAGATGACAAAGAATTACATTACCGTGTGATTTAAAACGGAGATACGGAAATAAGCCCTCAAAGATGGTTGTGTTTTCCAGAACGGGAAAGGGAGGACGATTGGGTTTAGGTCCTATGTCTAGTTCAGGATTAAGAAGTTACTACGAAGGGGTTGTTAAATATCCGAGGTGACTACACAGAACGTAAGGTCGTAGTTTATCAATGGTGGAAGTGTGTGTCAGAATAAAGTAGATCAGTTGATGTGATATGTCATAGACCTTTATTATAGACGTAAAATTTCAAAAAGACGTAATAGGTGTACCGGATCAAGTAACAACCCGTCTATGGGTTTATAAGTATCATTAACCAGATTATAAGATAACAATTTACAAATCTTATAAATCCCCTTTAATTTAAAAACCACAATATTACTATACTCTACGTGATGATCATTAAATTTAAGGTGTGAAGATTTACTAACTTTGTTTACTTTTGTTTTGTTTTAATATAAGATTATATAACAGAAACTTTTTTTACTCATGGTCCTTGATTTGTGAATCATAAAGAATTCACTTATAGTACATCTTCTCCTAACTTTTTACAGTGAGATTTAATGAATGATTGATGGTATTAGTTTACTTGTTTATAGTGTTCAGGGTGGTGACACGTTTGATGATGTAATCCACGATAGTACCACCACCACCAAATCAACGATTCAGTACAGACTAGAAACGTTGGGGTACCTACCCCCTGGCGGTCCGAGGAGACAGGTATCCTAAAAGGTCCGTTCTTATAACCTCACCCAACGGTAAAGGAAGAGGTCCCCTAGAAGGATTGGGTCCCTAACTTGGGCCCAGAGGATGTGATGTCCGTCTAAGAAATTGTTGACTCGATGTCTGAGGTACACGATAGTGTGAGTACCCATTTAATGTGTGAGTACCCATTTAATTGAACTGACATAGTTTTCGGTGTGTTGTGTAAAAGAATTGGATGGATGAACAGAACTTTAAGTTTACGATATCAGTGTTTCTCTTAGCTTGGTTTCTTAAAACTACCGAGAGACTTTTAAATAGATAGTTGGAACGATTTTTGTTCTCTTGTTGACAGAACGACCACTATCGTGTAATAATGTCATTATGACACGGTACGGTATAGTGTTTCCGGTTCTGTTCCCTATTTTTATTTAAAACACTCAATATATTGTCTCACTTCCTGATAAAATAAGATGAACTAAGAGAAGTCTTAGTTCTCTTTTGTTTGAGAAAGTTGTCAGTATATATTTCGGGTTTAGTTTGAAACTTTTTGCTAATTATTCTTTCTAAAGAAATTTATATCTTCAGTGAACTAGATTTTTTATAGCATATTTTCGGTTTTCAAGACTTTGAAAGTTCCCATCGTCATGTTTTAGTCTTTATAAGACCGCAGTGAATGTCCTTAGATTATAAATGGGGTCTTTGTTTTTATACTGTCTGGTTTTCCTTTTTTTAGAGAGGAACTTGTTAAAGAAAAAGTGTCTTTCATATTAATAGGTGTATACTATACAGACACTTTTAATTCTCAAGGGTTTATAATACAGGAAATAATATATTCGTCTCAAAACTACACTCACACACAGATAGTCAGTTTTATTTAACACTTTTCCTCAATTCTCCCACCGAAATAGGGAGTACGAGAGTGACTAATAGTAGAGATTTTTAAAAAAAACTTGGTCAAATGAAAATCTTACATATTAGTCTTAAAAACCACAACCTGTAATACCGTGGTATTAAAGTCTCGGGTAAAGAAAAAAGTAAGCTTTTTCTGAATATACGGTATTCTTTCATACCATTGATACGATAATTCATTTTACGAAGGCTCGTTATTGGTCCATATTATGAGGTGGTAGGAATATTTCGAGTTATAATGTTCCGTAGGTAGGTTATTTTAAAAAAATCTAATACTATTTCTCACAAAGGGTAACTTTAAAGGTTCTGATTACTATTTATGAAAGACAATAGGTTTTCGTGGGAGGGATGGGTGGGTTGTTGGACATCCGTTCTCAATTAAGTGTTCAAGAGTTTCCGATATTTGCTTGGATGGACGATATCCCTAGGGAGGGTCTGGACACAACACGACACCGCCCTCTAAGTTCAGGTTCTTTAATGATAAACTCCACCCCAAACGACACACCAAGTTCACGTACTACGATAACGCACCTTTCCGGTAGGTTCCTATCGCCCGACGGACCGGACCTTTTGACTTACTTAATATTTGGCGAGCCACGACGACTTTAACTCCCTTGGAGACACCGTTCTGCCTTTTCCATGATAAGTCTCTCAACCGTAAGCATCCACGTCGTCCTACGTCCTTAGGTCTCGGACCTGGAAACCGCCAACATCACACACTGCTCCTCAAGACCTCTCTACACCCGCTTTCCCTTCCGACCAGAACCTGACTGTCAAGGAAAAGTTAGTTCAGACGATTCCGAAAAGCTCACTGTAGTTTCCCTAGTTTTGGGTTCAGTAGGAGACCAACAAATCTTCTTGGTTTCGGTTTGCGACGAACGGTCAGACATCTCCTACTGTGACCCTAACAAAGACTACCCTTCTTTTTATCACTACTTAAATTTTGTATATAGAGTGAAGGTATGATCACTTTGTAGTATGACATATTGTGTTTCCGTTTATTTATGTACGTTTTAGACAATACTAGATATTCTTGTAATTGTGACATTTTAATATTAACCGGAGTCTATGAAATTTGTTACTAAAGTAAAAATTCAATGATTGAAGTTTTTGACTTACTATGTCTGACTAAAAAGAGTAGTTCCTTGTGTTTCATGATGAACTTTGGGTTTAGTATGAGAGTTAATAAGTAGTAGTTTTGGGTCTTATTCAACAAATTTATTTTATTTCATTATTTATACCAGTCTCTTAAGTTAATGTCAAATAAAAATTTTACATAAAGAGTTTCTGTGTGTATATTTATTAAGACTTATATACGAAATATATGATGATATTGTTACTTTTTTCATAGATAAATTAGAAATATAAAAAAATGTAACAGAATTAAAATACGATAGGAAGTGTAATTACTCTTGTTAACTTACTTTGACCTTTACCAAGTTTTACGGTTTTATATTGAAAGATATAATTGTATGAAAAAAACAGTCGATCCTTTTGTGAAAAATTTTATATTGATATATTTATGTTTAGATTAATTTTTCATATTCGGGAATGATAATTATGAAGAATCTCCTTATTCATAAACTTATAACTTTTTTACTAGATTAGGAAGTAAAGACCTCTTTAGACAATTGTGTCATTGAAGATCTAGTATGTTGAGAATGGGTTTGGTAGGTTAAAGAACGTTAAATTTACAAATGTAAAAATGCTTTTTTCTTCTCCTGTTTTTCTCGTATTGTGGTGTGGGTCGTTTCCAGACTAAAACCAGATTCCTATTAATGACTGTGTGCGTCACACCAATACATGGACTACACTTCTCCGAGACACCGAGACCACGACATCCGGTCAGTGACCTTCAGACACCCCTCGACCCCTTTCCTCCTTCGGGTGAACCCTATCCCAACCCTACCGCTTTTAATAGACTCTTATTGCTGACACTGAGTCAATGACGAGGAAGTTTTCCTCTGGCACGTGACACTAACCTACTTGACTACCCCTACTGACCTAACCTAAAACTATTTGGTCCTCCACCACTTCCACATAGTGACAATCTATAGATTTATTTTATCCTTTTCTTTTCTTATTAGTTGTATTTAAATATGATATATGTTATTATTCGGTATTAAATTTCCCGAACGTTACTTTCCATGATCTTATTACTAGAAGTTTTTACCCTATGAATTCTCTGAAAAAGTCCTGACATACTTAAAAGTTTTTTTAGGTAGTTGAAGCCTGAAGGGACTGTCAGGTCACCAATTCTAAGGTGTGAAGGTGACATTCCTCGTACGTCAAACTAGGGACCATCCCTTTGATCTTAGGGTGTACGGTGTGTTACGTCGGTTTTTTCGTAGTTGAATGTATACATGAGAAAATACATTGTTTTGACTGGGAGGACTTTTCTGTGTCGGTCATAGGAGAGGAAAATGTTGGATTAAAGAGAGTGATAAAGAATGAGAGACCCTAGATCGGTTTCATAAAACGGGTTCTCACTTTTGAAAGACCTTCCGTTTGTGTTGAAATAATCTTTATAAGTCTAATCATTACTGTCTCACAGACTGAGAATTCCTGATGTAAAAGAAACCGTTTGATTCACTAAGGGTTATGAAACCAAAATTTGTTCTGCTTTTATAGATTAGTTCAACAAAGGTTTGTGTAGTAATATTGATTAAAAATATTATTTAGAATTATACTAAGAATCCATAAATTTTAAGTTCTCAAACTTTTAAACTCACTATACCTGTATTATGAGAAAGAAGGTAAATGAATATATATACTTGTTCTATAGAGTCGTGACAATAAATCTTTTTGCTTTTGTGCTAATCTACCGACGACTTTGTAGAGGAACACGGTTTCCCATTGTAAGTAGGTACCTATGTTCTTTTGATTAAAATTTTTCGGGATAGGTGAATTAATTCTTCATTTAAAGGTTATATTAAAATCGAAAATACAATTTACTAAAAAAATTAAATTTTTTTAGTCCAGTTCCTCCTACATGTTAAAGGCTAACAATTTCTGCTCC
Source organism: Capra ibex (assembly GCA_006410555.1). Lineage (NCBI taxonomy): Eukaryota > Metazoa > Chordata > Mammalia > Artiodactyla > Bovidae > Capra > Capra ibex. The sequence continues at coordinate 14,593,365 of SJYO01052474.1, read as the reverse complement.
AACACATTTATCTACTCCCTCATTGTTTTGTAAGACTATGAATATAGAGAACTTATGATTAATTTTTGGTTATTTTGGATAAATAATTTTTTATATTTTTGAATATTATTCGACCTTTAATGTAGGAAACACCGATAAGATTTGAATAATACTTTTTTATAAATTACAATTGATAGTATGACCTATGTTGAAACTTCAATTGACAAACTAAATTGGTAAAGTTTCGGGTTTCAGTAAACTCCTTACTCCCTTTGAACCCCCTTTCCAGTAACTTTCTTTGTCTTTTAATTTCAGTCAAACCTTGATCGTCTATGTTTGAATATATATTCCACCTAATTTTCTAGGATGACGTAAAGTCTCTCTTAATATAAGTTATAGGATTTTGTATTACCTTTTTTTATACTCTGTTATATACATATTGACTCAGTGAAACAACATGTCGTCTTTAATTGTGTTGCAACATTTAGTTGAGTTATTCTAATTTTTTTTTTTCTTTCAATTTCAACTGTTGTTCCCTGTCCCCTCGTGTCCTGTCTCTTTGTTGAGTTTTAATTCTTACGTCTTCCGTACAATCAGACCCTGGTAAAGTACATTCCAGTCTTTCTGGTTCTTATAGTCCCTAAGATTCCTGTGACTACATAACCATGTATCGTCTCATTGTATAAAATATAAGAGCCCGAGGTTTTAGTGATGTCTACCACTGATGTCTGTACTTTAATTTTAAAAGGAACCTTCTTTACGATACTGTTTGGATGTGTCGCATACTTTTTCGTCTCTGTAATGAGCCGACGGTTCCCAGGTTTGTCAGTTTCGATACCAAAAAGGTCATCAGTACATGTCTACACTCTCAACCTGGTATTTCTTCCGACTTGTGATTTCATGACTACGAAAGTTTGACACCACGAACTCTTCTGAGAACTCTCAGGGAATCTGACGTTCCTCGAGTTTGGTCAGTGAGGATTTCCTTTAGTTGGGATTTATGTATAAGTGACCTTCCTGACTTCGACTTCGACTTCGAGGTTATACACTTCTCGACTGAGTGACCTTTTCTGGGACTACGACCCTTTCTAACTCCCGTGCTCCTCTTCCCCTGTTCTCTCCTACTCTACCAACCTACCGTAGTGACTGAGTTACCTGTACTCAAACTCGTTTGAGGTCCTACCTCTTCGGATCTCACGACGTCAGGTACCCCAACGTCTCAGCCTGTACTGAATCCCTGAACTTGTTACTTGTCGTTGACATTGTATACCAGTATTACTATGAAGACGTAGTAGTTCTTTCTCAATGTAATACGAGATAAGATACCTCTTTTTCTGCCGATTAATGATATATAAATTGTTTCTACAAGTGATTTTCACAAAAATTTAACAAATTTATAAAGTTCATAAAAAGTGATAGATTTTTTAAGTGAACGTATCTTCCTGAATAAAGTCGTCTACCGTCCATTTATTCCCTTATGTCATAGTGTTAGAATGGACGACTCTTAATAGTGGTAAGGGATACGACTCTCTTAGTCTTCCAAACAGTTATCCCGACGTTTTTTTATTTTTAGTCTCATTTAAATAAGAGGATGTTGGTTTCGGACTTTTTATCTGTAAAAAAGTAGAATTGTAAATGACTTCGTGAGGCTACGTTTTATAATCCAATCTACAACCCCTGTGTTTCACATTCTATTTTAGAGATAGGAACTCGCTGAATGTCAGATTATGTTCTGAGAGGTTTTTGCTGTTCACTTTGGTGTCAAACCCCCCCCCCTTCATATGATTAGGTAATAAATCAAATACGGGTACTATTTGTATAAGGGGTAATTTTAAGACTTTTTTAAGATGAAAAGATACACGAATTGTCTCCCGTATTTTCAGTGACTTTACAGTAGATGTCCAAGAATTTTAGTTATGTAAAAATTATGAAGTTATCGGATTAGTATTGAAATTCTCCTCCGTATACATTCACATATGTATATGTGTGTATTTGTGTATGTGTGGTGTGTACTGTTTGTCTTTCTTTGAAAGTACGGAGTTTGTTTTCGTCATTTTAAACTAAAGGTATTCTCTTTTTCGTCATAGTATCATTTCATTGTGTCTAGATTGAATTTCAGGTAAAATTGAGTAGACTGAATTTGTTTTTAGAAATATTTGTAATGTTGTGACGGGTTCGTTCGTTAAAGATATAGTTTGAAATTAGGTCGTGTACTTGTTTTCAAAACCGTGAGTATATTGATTATGAATGAAGACTATATTATGATATCAGTTTTTTGAATTCTAAGGTTTATTGACTTTTAATAAAATAAAGGACCTTTGTATATTTCGGTGGAATGTTTGGTTGTTGAATGACCTTTGTATAAACTAGCGAAGCGTTATTAAAGTATTCTTGATCATGGGTTAGACTTGTAGTTCACGTAGAAGATGTCTTTGTGACGGTCTATGAGAATTTAGACTGACTATTCATACTTTAAATGAACTTCTTGTGGAAATGAATAATAAGTGTCATATAGTTATTTACTTAAGTATAATAACAGTTCTCCCATTAGGATTATTAAAATTCTATATCAAGACCCGGGTGGTTTAAATCTCCATCGACCCATTGTTCTGTCCACGTGTTCTTTATAGTCAGTCACAGTTGATAATTTACTTGACAAATTTGTGATTCACGGTATTTAGAAATCTTCTTTCTCTTCGGTGAGGTTCTCCCCGTTGACCCTTTTCAAAGATCCCTTCAAGTTTAAATTGATCCGGGAATTTTTTATAAATGTGCAATCTTCCTTCTCTTCACCCCCGTCCCCCACCGTCTGTCGTAATTTCTGTCCTAATCGTTCTTAAAGTTCTTAGTTTTCCAACATCTTTTCCAACTCTCTTTCCATTAATCAAATCAAGTGTATGTCCTACTAAAATCGTTACCCTCCATTCTTCTCTTTCTGTATCTCCGGTTTCCTTTAAAAAAACTCGTGTTTTTTATTATGTTTATTTCGTTGCAAAATCTTTCTAATTATGTGAAGTCACCATAATTTATGTGGAACAACATGTTGATAGTGATTGTAGGTAAGGGTATTGAAACTTAAAATATTTTTACTTTAAGATATGGGTGACTTGTTGTTGAGAGATAAAAAGGTTAAAGGTCATAGATGATACATGAAACAAAACTACTGAGACTGATGAGATTTACGGAACACATATTTCACATTGGTGTCTCATAAATAAAAAAACACTGATCGAATAAAGTATTTGTTATTACAAGAGTTTCAAGTACTACAATATTATATGTCGTCTTAAAGGAAGGAAAAAATCCGGTTTATGATAATATAACATATATACATGGTATAAAACAAACAGGTAAGTAGGTAGGTACCTGTGACTTTAACGAAGATGTAAGTTCGATGACACCCATTGCGACGATACTGTGTCACATGTTTATGGCGAAGTTATATGTCGAAAGTTAAGAGAATGTAAATATATATATTCACCTTAACCAACTAGTATACCATTAAAATAAAACTTTAAAAAACTCCTTGACGGTATAAAAGAAGGTGTTTCCGACATGGTAAAATTTAAGAGTGGTTGTCATGTGTTCCCGAGGTTATAGGGTGTAAAGAAGTTTGTGAACAAAAGACGAAAAAACTACCATCGATATCGTTCACACTCCTCTTACCCATATTCCTCCATAGAGTGACATTAAAAGTCAACATATAAGTATTACTTATCACTACAAGTAGAAAAGTATACGAATCACCGGTAGGTGTTTAGAAGAAACCCTTTTACAGATAAGTTCAGGAAACGGGTATAAACTTAAACTGTAAAAACGACAAGTCAAAATCCTCAAGAGATGTATAAAACCAATTATTAGGAATTTTCTAAATGTTAAACGTTTATATAAGAGGGTAAGACACTGAACACCTATCACAGAAAACTAAGCATTATAAAAATTGAAAAGTACTTCAGGTTAAATAGATAAAAAAGAAAACAATGGACACAAAAACCACAATATAGGTCCTTTAGTAATGGTTTAAGTTACAGTAGTCCAAATAGGATGTAAAAGAGAATTCCAAAAGACCCCTCGTTCCCCCACAAATTCCAGAATTTAAATCCACGATCTAGGTAAAACTTAACTAGAAACTTATACCACAATCCGTCCGTTGGTTGAAATGGGAAAACGTACACTTATAGGTCAAAAGGGTCTTGGTAAACAACTTTTCTGACAGGATAGGAGTCGTCAGATCAGAATCACTGGAACAGTTTTTAGTAAATCGATATATACTCAATTATAAATACTCGAGAGATAAAGTGACCAGACATCTGATAGAAATGCAGCTATAGTATGATAAAACTAATTACGTCGAAACATATTAAAACTTTAGTCCCTCATACCTAGGAGGTCAAAATAAGAAGATAAGTTCTAATATAACCGATAAACAGGGAACTCTAAGACATACTTAAATCCTACCTAAAAAGTAGACAATTTTTGAGACCCTAAAAACTGTGCTGACCCTAGACATCTGTCGAAACCCATCTTGACTGTAAAATTATACTTCATAGGGTTCGGTATTTGTAACCAGAAAAGTAAATAAATACACAGAAAAATTTAAAGAAAGTCGTTACAAAGTATAAGAATATGTTCAGAACGTACGCACGTACACACGGTTCAGTGAAGTCGGTACATAAAATAAGAAAAGAATAACACTTACTTGAACGAAAACATTAAAGTAAAGTCTAACAAGTGACAAGTACATATCTTTACGTTTACTAAAAACATACAATTGAAGTATATGACGATGTGACGACTTAAGTAAATAGTCAAAATTGTCCACACAATACACACAGAGAGACACACATTAGTAATCCTAAAAGATGCATATTTCGGTATGGTAGACGTTTCTCTATTGAAATGTATAAGAAAAGGTTAAATTTACGGAGAAGAAAAAGAACCGATTAACGATACCGATCTTTTACGTTATGATATAACTTCTCTTCATCACCTTCGTCCGTAGGGTAAGAACGGAACAAGGAGCAGAGTCCTTTTCGAAAGTTAGAACGGTGGTATCTCATACTACAAATGAAACCAAAAGTATATACCGAGAATGATACGGTTTCACCGAAGGATAAAGATCCAACAATTGACAAAAACAGTGTCCTCACAAACACAGACTACGAGGAAGACGTAGTTAACTCTCCTAGCATACCGAAAATTGGATGTAAGACAACTATGCCGTATAACATGACAAGTTCAAAGTATGTAATCTGGTAGGAACGTAAGGTCCTTATTTAGTGTGGACCAGAACCGTAAATGGGACAAGTTACACGACTGGAGACACTCGTAAGATAATTTCTATACACGTAGTCATAAGTAATCCTCAAACTTCAAAAGAATGTCACAGAAACCGAAACCAATAGTCCCACTACAACCAGAGTATCTTAATTAATCCTTAGTAAGAGAAGAGAAGTTAAAACCCCTTTTCGAACTTTTTCTGACGATAATCAAGAGGGAATTTATGAACCATCTTAAGTTGTTAGTTCGGTAATCCAGGTCTTGAGAAGAAACCACCCTTCAAAAATTAATGATTAAGTTATACGATTGACCAATATAAGTACGAAAGATAAAGAAACATTGTGTCAGTACCATCCAAAACACAAAGAACCTCAGTAAAGTAGATCCAATAAGTTAAACAACCACATGTTGACAGATGTCACGAAAGTATAAATAAAGACCTCTTAAACGTCGTTACAAGGGTGAAGTAAAAGAATACAATCATTAAACTCTGTAAGAAAAAAAGAGTCAAGTGGATCGATTTCAAAACAGTCAAAACAGCTATAAAAACTTCTCGGTTGAAAACCAAAGGAGTTAAAAGAGGTAACAAAAAGATATGAGATAAAGTGAATAGAGACGAGATTAGAATAAAAGAAGGAAGACGATCGAAACCCGAATAAACAAGTGAAAGGTCAAGGAACTTGACACTCCAGTCTAACAACTGAACCCTAGAAAAAATAAAAAGTTACATTATATCGTGAATCTCGATATTTAAAGGGGGAATCGTGGTGAAAACGAGGAAGGGTCTTCAGAGTCATACGACACAAAAGTAAAAGTAAGTAGATTCATAAAAGATTAAAGGAACTCTACAGAAAAACTTGGGTAATCAACAAGTTCACAATTAAAGGTGTGAATACTTAAAAGATCCAAAGGAAACAATTACTAAAGATTGAAATACGGTGACACCAGTCTTTTATATGAAACATATAAGTAGAAAAATTTAGATGACTCTGAACTAAACACCGGATTGTATACCAGATAGAACCTTTTACAGGGTACATGTAAACTCTTCTTACACATAAGATAACAACTTGTTGTTGTGTTTGTATATGTCTTATGACATGGATCACAAGACATATACAAACACAACAAATTTAGGAAAAGAATAGAAAACAGACCAACACAATAGGTAATAACACCCATTCAGAGATCGATCTTAACGTCTTGATAAAGAGGGAAGTTAAGACAGTCCAAAACGAAGTATATAAAACCAGTGATTCACACATTTACAAATAGTGACAAGATAGAAGAACGACATGACTTCGAAAATAATTATATATTACAGGAAAAGCAGAGTAATTAGAAAAAATAAATTTCAGATAAAACAGACTATAATCTTCATCAAAAACAAATCAACGATCACCACAGACTGAGAAAACACTGAGGTACCTGACATCGGACGGTCCAAAGAGACAGGTACCCTATAATCATCTCGGTGGAAATTAGAAAAAACTAAGGATAAACGTACCTTATAGAAGAGGGTAAGAACGTCAAAGTCGGACAAACACTGAAACCCAGTTTTCACTCGGAGAGTATCTGTCGTATATCGACCTGATACATAAAAATAGGTAAGACGGTTAGAGAAAACTTACCTCTTGACTTGAGTAAATGTAAATTGTATTGACCGTCATTCTTTAATAAATACAGTAGTACGGTAAACAAAAGATATACAGAATATCGGAGGGGGGAGCAAATAACGTAATAATAGAATACAAATCGAATAAAAAGACATTACTTTACAAAGAATGAAGGAAAACACATATAAGATCTCAAGAAACAACGATAGTACCCTTAATGTAAATTATAGGATTTCAGTGTTGTCAGATGGAATTTGAATGTGATTGAATTGAAATTGTTATATGGTTCTAAGTATCGAGGAAGGGATCGGGAAAACCAATGACTACAGTGTTTTCGCATAGAAGTGTGTAACACACGGGGGTTATTAAGAAGACTTACGTCAAAGAATTTAATGCGTCTTTTGTTCTAAACTTCAGTGTTTCGTCCCATTATAGTCGAAAATATGATTTCATGACCTGGAATTTGTATGACGAGAATTCCAGATGTCCTTCTTTTTTCGTATCAATGTTTGGTAACAACATTGTGATCCAAATGAAAATAACTCTAGAAATAAAGAGGTATGTCGGGACCCCATAACGAATTAGAAAAATAAAGTAGAACGTTCTGAGGAACTCAAAAAGAACGTCCCGTCCAAATCTCCAGGACTTAAGGGAATCGAAGACAAATAAACCGTCATAGAATCACAGAGGGAGTGAGAAACTCTTGTCAAAAAGATCTGTCTTCTGAGAACCAACCACATATATATATAAAAGAAATATCGTGAAGCTCAGATAGCCGGGTCACGGAAGACCGGAGGTTTCAAAGATTATTCGTTAGACGACTAATTCTAAGGGAAGATACACTACTAAACGAAGAGGACGACGAACGTTCTAAGAGAAAACAGGAAACGGGAGAGACTAATATGACAGAGTTCATAGAGTGACACCCAGAGACTTAAGTGGAATTAATATTAAACAATTCGAAGAACCTACAATATGAGTCGTCTGAACCCTTCAAAAGTCAACAATAGAGAAGTTTATAACAGAGACGTAGAAATAGAGAAGAGGAGACTTGAGGTTATTACGTGGACGACCAGGGGACCTTAGGATATTCAAGGAATCCGACAAGTGGAAAGGAGTTAGAAACACACAAGGAGTCTGATCTCTTAAAGGTAGTGGGATAGAAATTCAAACGACTAAGAAAGAAAACAGAAGAGTTTAGACAGAAACTTAGGAGATCTCATAAAAAACAAAGTTAATAACATGAAAAGTCGAGGTCTTAAAAAAAAAGTCAAAGAAAATTTGAACAGATGGAAAATAACTACAAAGGTAAAAAGAAGTACGTAGTGAAAAGGAAGAGGTGTAGAAAGGAATTAAGAAATTCTTAGACATTCTCAATGAAATTTCTGACAGGTCTTATAGACGGTAAATCCAGAAAAGGTTTCTGTCAAAGACAACTAAATAATAAAAGAAAACTTGCCTAGTAAGAAAAGACAAAGAAACATACGGAAGACTAAAAAAACAAATTGTGACAAGTAAACTTAGATAGATCATTGTACCATGGAGACCTTTAGTCTAAGAGGGGAAAGGGGTCACAAACGAGAAAAACAATGGTCAACGACACAAACACACACACACAAAAAAAAAAAAAATTAACAACGTCCGATAGAGACATGCCTCTTAATCAGAATCGACATTTGAATTCCAGAAGAGTCCAGAAAAAACTCGGAAGGGACCTGTACGTCTCATTGAAAGATTAAAAAAGGAATATACATCGACAAAAAATTGTAGATCAGAAAATACGACTCCAGGGTTTTCCTCTTTTTCGTTTTTAATTTCCTCATACCGTTCACCCATAATCAGGTAGTTTAAAAGACCTTTAGTGAAGTCAGTCTCCTTCCCTGAACATTGATACTCTCCTCAATGTTGTTACGAACGGACGGAGAGACAGACGTGGACATTAGTCTTCGGTACTAGTCGTTAGTTTCGTCTTTAGGAGTCATAGACTCCTGTACCAGGTGAAACAGGTAGGACAGAAGGTGGTCGATATCCGTTCGACGAGATCCTTGTACATGTGCTGTGGACGATACACCGATCCCTACCCCCACCCTCCGATGACACGACTCACCTTCAACTGGTTTTAATTGACGGTTCAGAAAGGGACTTTCAACGTTCTGAAGTTTTCTGGAGTTCTCAAGTTCTTGTCAAAGTAATCTGTCTAAGACGTTCCCGTTAACGACAGGTCCACCTCTCCAACCAAGGACCACGATAGATGAGACAGTGGAAGGGGTGTAAACGTGACAAGAACGTTATCCCTTATTCCCGAATTTTTGCTCTCCTTCCTCATCAGTATCTTTGTCTTTCTACTCTCGTTCTATAGTGTTTTCTTTTAAAGTCACAGAAGTAGAACCAAGTGGAGGAGTTAATAGTGGTAATCTTTCGTGATTTATTATTAAAAGTTGAATCTACTCCAGTTAGAACGATTACAGTTCCCATGATATACTTTTATAATATCGTAAGTCTTAATTTGGAACTCTGACAAAGACCTAATGTTGATTAATCTTATTAAATATCGTAGAAGGGGTGGTATGGTTGACGGCAAAGTATTTGTGACTAAGTGTTTATGAATTGTGAAGTAGACCCTTCCAGAATAGTTTCTAGAGATCTAGTTTTAGAAATATAGTCACAGTAGTTAAGTTTCTGTCGATGACTTTTTAGTCCTAGTCCCGTTCTAAATCATTCGAATTCAGGGTAAGTTAAAATCATATAAGAAGTTAAATAAAATTCTGATTAATTGTTTAAGTTCCTTATTATCTACTGTTGAATTCCTTATTGCTATATTGATCTTTCAAAAAACAATACACCCAACATTTTTTTTTTCAAAAAACAATACATTTTTTGTACCCAGTTAATATTAATTTGGACGGTATCATTCGAGTTGATAGTCACAGTTTTGCCTTTTATTTCTATCCCCTCAGGAACGTTTACTTACATATTTGAGTTGTCTTTCTTTTTCATATAAAGGGTTCAGATTGACGTTATTTACATGTGAAGAACGTGAGACTACCGACTTGTCTTTTGTACATAGACTCTCAATGGTGATTGGTCATTTTCAAGAGTGTTGAGAGGACCCAAGCCCACAGGTTTAAGGAAGAAGTAATTCGAGACAGTATGATTATTTTAAAAAGTTGTATGTAGGTGGGTAATAGTACGGTTCTTTCAATTCTTTCCTTTCGTTTATATTCATAGTGTAAATGATTACTTCTATCTCTGGATAAAGAATCCCAAGGTACCCTTACTGAGATCTTGTTCGAGGTCGAGGTCAAGTCCAGGACCCAAACCAAGACCGAAAGAAACACTATAGTACGGATCTCATGTGAGATGACGAGGTCGGGACGAGTTCGTCACTGAGATTGAAGTCCGAATCGAGACCGGGGGACACGGTCAGACCCGAGGGGGGATTACTAAGGTCAAGACCGAGATCACCAACAAAATCGAGTAGGTGAACAGAGAATCTCTGGTGTTACTCGGATACAAAGTCCATAAAGGAGACAAGGACTTTTAATTGAAGGAGGATATTGACGTGGGTTTTCGGAGTAGGGAGCCCGAAGTCCTCACCTCTTCATGTCGTCCAAGAGTCCATTCAAGAGGAGTTTCTCCAACAATCATCAACTACTGAAGTCGATCGTTCTTACTACCCTCATGTAAGGACGACGTGAAGTAGTAGTAAGTTGGTCCTCGTCTATTACGGGGGAAGGTTACTAAGTGACTTCATGTCGTCTTTCCACGGTGTCTACCAGAAGTCTTCGACCGTAGGGACCGTCACGATGTTTTCTTGACGACTAAGATCCCCAAACTTGACTGGTCTGACTTGGTTTCTTAGTTCCTGGTCCGTTAGTTCTCATCCAAGTGTAATCTTTATTAGTAGTTTCTCTCCCACAGAAAAAGTCGAGGACGAAGTCTAGGACCATCAACATAGGCTGGTACTTCGACTATTACACGTGAAGGACAACTTGGGTCGTCAGGGGATGACAACGGGAAAGGTCTTGGTGGACTTGTGACGAGGCCTCAGTCCCTCGGTTTCTGGGTTTAATTTTAGACTGAGACGAAGAAGAACCCCGTGTTTCAAAAGACCAAACTTCAGTCTTCCAACTTGAAGATATTTGAAACATGTCGACCAGTAGTTGTAGGTACCCAAGGTGGATAAGTTTAAGTTCTTATAAGTCTCCTCTTTTTAAGGTCTTTTCAAGGTTTTTCGTTTGAACCTAAAGGGAACACGGTCGTTGATAAACGGATTGTAAATGTAACGTAATCCATAGTATTCATTAGATCTCTACTAAATTTCATATGTACTCCTACACACATCCAATACACGTTTATAGTGTGGTAAAATATATTCCCTGAACTCGGAAGCTCCTAAAACCGTAGGATTCCTTGGTTAGAGGTACTTATGGTTCCCTCCTGATATTAACTCCTTCTAATGTCAGTCACCTCTGAAGGTGTCAGTCACTGGGTGTCGGAAGGACCTTAGAGAAGTCGTCGGAACAAACTTGTCATTTGAAGGAGGGTCGGAACTCCTACTCCCCGGTCACCCCTCAAGTCCGTAACGTGTCGACCCAAAGATGGTGTCTCCGAAACACCTTATCTGCATTTTCGTTGAGAGGCATACCCTGGAAAGTCTCCAGGCGGGGAACCCAGTCTCCCAGTAGGACTATATATTGACTCGTTGAGTTAAGGTAGTCGAAGAAGTCCACTTTGTTGTCGAATCGACACTTGTAAAGAGGTCGGTTAGGTCGGTTACCAAGTGCCCGTGACGTGACGTCCGCAACACGACGACCTGTTAGGTACGGAGGTGAAGTTGTCGTTATGAAATTAATCCCATTAACCGGGTCATCAGGAAACCTACGTAGGTTGCGGAGGAATGAGGAAATTTGGTCAAGTGACTCTTAAAGGATTTTTTCGACGACGACATACCAGACTGTCCCCAGGTTTTTCCCATAGGAGTGACCCAGACCGAGAATATGACCTCCGTTTTCTGTAGGACGACCGTAAAGTCAACCGACTACCTAAAATGGTCAAAGAGGTAGTTCGGGAATTAAGGTCCCAGGTCCTAAGTTAGAGTACGACGACCGAAAGGTGTCCAAGAAACTCCAGAAGGAGAGGAACGAAGCTGACTCGGGAAACTCGGACCTCGTCTTAATTTCTCTAGTTTCTAGTAGAGTCGGCTAATCCATACCGGGGTTCTTTCCGGTCTTACAGGGTTGTCTTAAAATCGTTCAACCCGACATCATTGTTTGTGCGTTCCAGGACCGACGTCACCGATGTGAGTATCAAGTCAACCAAATTCTTCACCTTCTTGTCGTACAATCGGAACCTTGGTAGGAACAGGTCATTGTTGTACTTCTCTCTCTTTAGTTCTGTGAACTTAGTGTGTCAACTGACTATTCGTGACCAAAGTTCACCCTAATCCTTTAAGATTATCCATCAATCCAAAGTATTTTTCACTTTGTATTCTTTCACTTCTCCTTGACTTTTCGGAGAACTATTTTTACTTTCTCACTTTTTCGACTAAATTTTGAGTTGTAAGTTTTCTGTTTCTAGTACCGTAGGTCAGGGTAGTAAAATGCCGTTTATCTACCCCTTTGTTACTTTTGTCACTGTCCGAAATGAAAGAACCCGAAGTTTTAGTGACGTCTACTACTGACGTCGGTACTTTAATTTTATGTGAACGAGGAAGGAACGTTCTTTTCGATACTGGTTGGATCTGTCGTACAATTTTTGTTGTCTATAATGAGACAACTGTTGCCAGGTAGATTAGTTTCGATACCAAAAAGGTCATCAGTCCACCCTCAACCTGATATTTTTTTCGACTCGCGGTTTCTTAAATACGAAAACTTGACACCACAACCTTTTCTGAGAACTCTCAGGGAACCTGACGTTCCTCTATTTCCGTCAGTTAGGATTTCCTTTAGTCGGGACTTATAAGTAGTCTTAACTACGACTTCGACTTTGAGGTTAAGAGACCGATGGACTACACTTCTTGACTAAGTAACCTTTTCTGGGACTAAGACCCCTTCTAACTTCCGTCCTCCTCTTCCCCCACTGTCTTCTGCTCTACCAACCTACCGTAGTGGTTGAGCTACCTGTACTCAAACTCGTTCGAGGCCCTCAACCACTACCCGTTCCTTCGGACCACACGATGTCAGGTGCCTCAGTGTTTCTCACCTTGTGTTGACTCGTTGACTTGACTTCAATCCAAAGTATTGTGTTAGTTCCATAATAAAGATCTTCCATTACGACACACATATTTAGGGACATCTATTTTTAAACATTTGTACAAAAGTATGTCAGAGTGATTTTAAAAAAAATTTTAAGATCAGGATTTATCAAGACTTTAGATACCACTTTAATGTCTAAAGAGTCCTGATTTATAAAAGGTCAATTGGCTTGTCAACCTTAGACCACGATACCTCGAAACATTTTATATTTGTAATTATAAATAAATAAATTTCATATCTCAGATATAGATCTAAGACAGGAACCTCTAAGACTGAGTCAGGTTTAACTCTATAAACCACAGACTTCTAGTGACAAGATCACCTTTTCCTTATGTCACTTTTTCATAGTTCACAGGAGTTTCAGAGACTTTAATAATCCGAAATCTCGATCTTCCTTAGTAATTGTAGTTTAAATTTATGACAAAATGTAATTTCTTTGGCTTAAGTGTTGATGAACGTTTCACGGAGAGAGACCTAGAAGTCTATGAGTCGGTTGAAACGATCGAAGATTGACCGAGTGACCCATTAAAAACTCAAACTAAAGGAAATTAAAGGAACCACCACTGTGGTTGGTTTAAGGATTTCTATCAGAGAACCGACGAAAGATTTTTAATATTGTATTTTGTTCGTTAATACATCATCTTCTTTGTCTCTTTTTTAGTAAAAATTCCTGACCCTCAACCTATTCTTTTTATCACTCCAAATAAAAGGACCAAATAGTATAAGTTTTCTATTTTTATCAGAAGTTCCAACATGATTAAAAACAACGTAAGACTTGTATTTCATTTTAAATTCCGTTTACAGTCATATTACCTGTAAATGTTTAAAGACAACACAATGATATATGGGTTCATGTATGAATATGACGAGGATTTATAAGGGAATAAGCAACTCTTATTAAGTGAAATTAAAAAGTACGAGCGGTTTCAGAATTTATTGACTCTATTTGTAAACGATGACGTTTCCTGTTTAAATTCAATGTCTGTCCTTCGAACGAAAATTTCTGAAATAAAACTATGTCCCCGAAGTTTATGTGTAACTGTGATTTTAATGAAACGATCATTTTATACCGGTGTAGAATTCAATGTACTGTGTTAATTGTACCGTTCTTTTTTTACGGAGTCCTTTGGATCTGACTAACATCAACCGTTCATACTAAGATTGACGTTCAAAGAGTATTGAGATTCTGTATGGTTTATACTTTCTTTTATTTACGAAAATAATGACCATTCGTGTTTTTTAATTAATAGGAATTATAATTTTGACTTTCTACCTGTAGGTGGTAGGATTTGTAGTGTCTGATAACGTTCGAAAGTTTTTGTTTTTCATTTTATAGGTAGATAAGTAATATTAAAACATAAAATCATTATTTCAAACTAGAATTTTTCTATAAACTGCACAGAAAAGAAGATTCTTTATTTCCGTGGTTTTTGAAGCTAGAGATTGGGTAAGGATGGTTAGGGGTGGGAAGGGGAGGAAAGGAACGTGAATAATGTTGGTGGGAGGTCTTTTTTATGGTACCGAGAGATTTGAAAATCTTTTATTAGATGAAGTCACCGCGTTCTATGGTCTCGACTGATAAAAAGGTCATACATACACGTGTACACGTCATTGAAATATATAGGTTTATATAGTACCCTGATTCATTCTAAAGAATTCTTTTTATTCCTTTCTGACTCTTTATTCAAGTCTTTTTAGAGTATTAAGTACTTAAAATTATATTTGTGGGTTAAAATCGTTTGAAATAGTGGATGAATTAAATTGTCATTCGTCGGAATCGAAATATGTTTTTATTTTCAAGTCTTGACATTTATTAAATGGATGAAGTTTTCTGCCTTACGGAATGACCCCCCAGGTGAAATGTTTTTGTTACATCCGATGGAAAGTACTGTGAACAGGTATGAAACTCTTAATGACGAAATATGACGAGAATTTAAGTGGAGATATCCATAGATGTATGTGGTCATTAAATATTGATAAAAATCCAGTACCTAGGAGGGAGGTTTTTTCATATGTATGTGTGTGTTTGTGTGTGTTAAAATGGATTCTAAAGTCTCAAACGTCTATAAGTCTTCAGATATATACTAAATTATGTAAGATGAGTTCTGATAATATATGTTAATAGACCTGGTATAGGAAAGATTTAAAGTCCCCAAATGGTTTAATATAATCCTGTCTTCTTATGCTAAGTCCGTCACAGATGAAGGTAAGACAATTTATTTATTCCGTGAGAGTAATACGGAAGTCAGATAATCTCGAATATAAACTGAGAGTTATATTTATATCGACGTATATCAAAAATTTTTATGTGGAAAAGGAAGTTACACTATTTTACCTGTTTAAAGATCTCTTTAAAAGAAAAGTGGTAAAGAAATCGAATAGGAGATGACGGTGGTTAGACACCAAATCCCTTCCAAAACGAATTTGGAAGGGACTCTAATTATCATGTAGGTAATATAAATAGGACTCATGGAATTCATGGTCTCTAGAAGTTTCAGTTTGGTGTATGTCAATACCGTGTCAAATTGACTAAATCAAACTGAGTGCTATCTCAAAATTTAAGTACAATCTCAGAATTTAAAGTGGAGAAGATCTAATTCTTTACCGTGTCACCTTCTTACTCGAACCCGAATTTTGACTGTCTGAAAACCAGTCTTAGACCAGATAGTGAATAAACACCTCCTATGACCATTTAATGGATTTGAGAGACTCTAAATCATAAGAACGGTCGTCATTCTATTGTTACTACAGATGGTGTGTCTTGATGATTTACTTGTGTCTTTTATAGTATAAAAATAAGTTGGAAGAAAGATGGACTTAGATTTCGACTTATAGAGTTAAGGAAGTTACCACAGAAGAGACTCAGTGTTCTAGTTCAGTATTTGAACTGAACGCACTAGACGTGTAAAGTATTAGACAGGGGGTTCCATTCGTCTGGATATGTGACAGGACCCGTATGTCGTCGGTAAATCGATGATGATGGGACAGATTTCCTAAAGGGACCACCGAGTCTACCATTTCGCAGACAGATGTTACGTCCTCTGGACCCAAGCTCGGGACCCAACCCTTCTAGGGGACGTCTTCCTTTACCGTTAGGTGAGGTCTTGATAACGGACCTTTTAGGGTACCTGTCTCCTCGGACCATCCGATGTCAGATTCCCCGGCGTTTCTCAACCTGTGCTGACTCGCTGAAGTGAAAGTGAAAGTGGGACAGATTCAGAAACTAACCACGTGTTTATCATGGAGTTACATTTATTTCCATAAAGTTTCGGGACTTGAATTTTTGTCTTATAGGTCAGGAATTCGTAGTGATGACGTACCGAGGGAATGAAGGGGAAGCGATGTAAAAATAAGTAGTAAAGTTTTATTGATTATCTTTTTGTCGCATAGGTGTCAGTTTTGGGTTAGACTGACTATATGAGAGTTTGGGTATTATTACCTCCCTACACACACTTCTTGTTTACTATGTGTGGGAGATTAATTAATAAGTAAATTCACTATCTCCTTATTCTGTATAATATCTTTTAAAGTGAATGATTGTAATTACACATAGTTCCCTGGTACAACCCCAAGGCACTACTAATCATCGATACTATAAGAATTATAAATATTAGACCGAATTAATGTTGACTCTTTTCATGTAAAGTCAAATTACAGTTATATATTTAAAAGTTCAAAACGAAAGAACTTTAAGAAGATTTTGACGACGAGTGATGTATCCTTACGGTTCTTTTCTTTTCCCCTGTAAGAAAAACAGGGGTCTTTCAAATTAAGAGTTGAGCTTATTCTTTTTACAAGAGAGTCCATGCTGGTGTCGTTCTCAACATGACGAGAAGTAAGATTGAACCGTCCAGAACAGACTCCCTTCTTCTTTTGAACAGATGTTTAAGTAGGGATGGACATGGGACATACCACCATTCCATGTTCACCTCTGGTTTCGTCTGCAAGTCATTATAACTGTCAGTTTGAATGAGAGACCGTCCCCAACCGTACGTTTCCTTTGTTCGATATCCTCGAACGGTTTATTTTGTTTTGTGGTTATTGAGATACATTGGATCCGGTAGTTGATAGGAATTATTTAGGACCCCACCCCCCCACACACACACACACGGAACGTAATTTATTTGTTTTTTTTTTTTTCTTTTTTTGGGAGGAGGGCGAGAGTTTTTAGGAAGTAAATAGTACATGAATACGATTTGTTTCCATTGGTACAGTTTTAGATAAGACCAGGGTCGATTTCAAGTCAACGTGACTAAAACCGGTTTCAATGATTTATCCATATGACAAAGTTAAGGGGGGAAAGAAAAGAGGGGATGTTGAACACCAACGATACTGTGAGGAGAGGACATTAACTTTGTTAATATTTACACGAGACTGATATGAAATATACTTCCGTTTCAATTATTTTATAATCATTTAGATATAATTATTCACTAGTGTTTTTGTATTCAATTTCTGTCGATTGATGACAATTTTACGACTTTTCTGTGCAACCATTTAAGGTTAAAAGTGAAGACTATATTTCTTTTTTCGGGTTATTTAATTTTTATTATTCCACAAAAGTATAACACTAATATGGTGAAAGACTATGACAACGAATTAAAAATCAAGGATCTCTAAGAATCTGTCCTTCTTCATTACCATCCTCTAAACTAAAATTTTACGTCCCTTTTCTGGTTTTTGTTGAAAGAACTCACTGTGTCTTCTGAATTTATAAAACTTTGTTTATCTGAACCAGTTGATTACCCCCTTCGATCGGATATATGACGTGTCTTTTGTGAATTTATGTGGTTATTTTGTACCGTTTCTCTATACTTAAGTACCACGTGTTCTTCAAGTCATATAATTAGTTTATATTTAATTTCGCTCTTTCTAAAATAGTTTAAACCGTTTACACGTCTTTTTTTAAGTTCCTTTTATGAGTAATAGTAACTGAATCGTCAAAATTCTCGTAGTTTTGATATTGGTTTTACAAATGTACTTTTTTGTAAATAGTGTCACAATATTTATTATCGTGGTTTTACTTGCATTCTATTATATGTGGTCATCCTCTAACCAAATTATTTACACGTTATGAGTGTATATTACCTTATGATGTGTCAGTATTTTTAATACAAAAGTATTGTACCCTTTTATAAGTATTATTACCCATAATTTAAAATTTTACATTGTTTGGTTACGTTAAAAGACATATATATGTAAGTGTCTTTCCTTTTCCTGATGTTCCTTTGTGTGTGACGTTCCTTCTATGTGGTTTAGTAAAATCATTTTTGCAGACTCATAACTCTAGTGTATGTCATAAATGAAAGAAGAAATACGTAAACATATAAAAAGTCGAGAGGAAGTTATCGTTGTAATGAAAATATAAGTCCCTTATTGTTTTACGACAGTGTTTCTCTATTAGATTTTAAATGTAAAGACGAGACGTAAGAGATCCCCGATATTTGGGTCTTGTACTAAAATTAATCTTACTGTTGTGAAAATTACTCTTATTTCTGCACATAAATTTTCGTAGACTTTATTTAAAAATGGTGTTTAAGAATGTATTACATGATGTTTCAATCGTTGGTTACTCCATTTATTGTCGTATCCAAGAATTATTTTATTTGTATACCCATCCATGTTTTTCTAGTTACCTTTCCCAGTTTCAAATAGTTGGGGGTTTCTAAAATCTGAATTGAAAAAGGAATCGAAACTATTTTATTTAAAGTACATCAAATAATATATTATTAAACAAAACGAGATACCGGTGGATATATAAATATTTATATATACATGTATACACACACGTTTATTTTCCTTCAAAAATTTAAACTTAACGTAAATATTTATTAGAAATGATAGTTTCACTTATTTGAATTGTTCCTGAAGAGTCTTAAATTTATATTCTTGTTCAAAACTTCTTTGACTGAGATTGTTGTTAGGTACACCAATAATAATCGATACGAATTTTTACTGGGAATGTAATAAGATCACGATTTATCTGTACCCTGACATTTCCCTGATACATTATGGGTCTGGAAATTTCGTAGTAAATTTGTTTACATTGAAACCTTATTTAAAAAATTTTTTCTTTTGACTGGATAAACTAATGTCGATAAATGAAATCTACTTAAGTGAAATGTCTTCAATCTGAATGGTTTAAATTTTTTTTTTATTGTGGTTCTAGGATTGTGTTTACATTCTATTAAGTCTTATTTCACATTGAGGGTTTAATAGTAAAAATAATTAGTATAGTAAAAGACTGTCCGGTTTGGGTTTATGTTAGGTTCTACACTGCTAGTGGTATAGTCTTACTCTAAGCTATGTATTTTAATATTTAAACAAATTTATCCTTGTCTTATATCCAGATACGTTTTTGTTCGACAGAGGTTCTACTTTTTCTAGACATATACCCTATGGGAGGAGTGAGTCTCCTGTATTCTGAAACCACTAAGGACTCTGTTCTGTTTGTACTTATGAACATAGGGGTTGTGTTTTGCGAAGTCTAATTATGGGAGACAGGGAAAATGTCATAAAACACGGCGGGGGGGCGTGGGGTGGTAATGTAGTCCTTCCTTTGGAGGTAATCCACTGTTCTCGGAAAATTATTGGGTGTAGAGAATTAAAGGGAAAAATAGTTCCTCTCACAAGGACCCCGAGTCCCATCAGACGTTTAGTTACGTTTCCCCTTCGTAGCTCTCCGAGTAGACTTCATAATGGTCCCTCGTCGTCCGTCGTTTATAAGTTTGGGTCTTTAACACTGAGTTGTAAAGGATGTCATGTTGTTAAGACGTGTTTACTGTCTGTGACAGTTCTTCCTAGGACGGACTTTTTCTACGTCTTACTTTTCTCTTCTTACTATCTGTCCTTCCAATTCCATAAACTAATGTGATCATAGCCATGAATGCATAGTATGGAGACGTCACCGCAGTGAAACAAGAATAAGAATAGTTGACTTGGGCATCTGTCAACTTCCTTTAACCCCAAATTAAATATATTAAGGACTTCCTCGAAGACAAGTATAAGAACCACAAATGGGCGGATCACCTTCTTCTTTAATTTTGACGTCACCCTGAGTGTTTCACCGACCATATTTTACGACTGCATGAAAGACTTAATAATTTCGATAGGATTTATTTTATGTATTCCTAAACAGTGTCACAGTCTCTTTGGACACTCCTTCTACAGTGTCTTGAAGATCTGGATACTTTCAAGAAAGTTGTTTTGATATCCTCTGTATAAGGTAATTAATTCGCATAGTAGCTGGTGAAATACACCTCTTTTTTTGTACAATTGCCTGTTGTAAAAACGACCGAATTTTTTGATCTCCCCGAGAAAATTTAAATGAAGGGGTAGAAAGATGTTTTCTTAATTCAAAAAATTGTCCAGTAACGTCTTAAAAGACTTCTAGTGACCTTTTAGTTAGAGAGAAAAATCTTCTCTAATTGTGATTTTCATTGAGTTCCTACTTCCTAAAATGATATAAAAAGTAATATAAAATCAGATAAAGGATTCTGATTCGTTGTGTAAATGTATTTTTACTTATGTAAATTTGCAACCTGGTCTTCTACCGTTAAATCTCGGTCGGCGAAACAAAAACATTTATTTCAAAATTCCCTTGTCATTACGAGCAAGTAAATGTATAATAGATACTGGAACAACCACGATGTTGTCGTTTAGACTCTCTGGTACACTGGTCTTTTTGATTTTGTAACTGACTGACAGGGAAATGTCTTTTTCAAACGGTTAGGGACGAGATATGTACTGTTTCTCTCGAGACATAAAGGACCTCAACCATCGAGAGATAGTTTTACGTCACAATGTTTGTACTACCTTCTTTAGTCTGTTAACTGACACGTTGATCAGTGTGTGTTTTATTTAATGTTACTTTGATGTGACTTATTGAAAGATAAGAAACGTACATATAATACTGACGTTCCTGTAAAAATGAATGGAAGTCCCAACAATTAATAAAAATTTCACACTAGATTTCTCTACAATGCCCTTTTGGTTTTGGTCTTGTCTAGTTTTGTTTTTGTTTCGTTATTTTTGTTCCCTTCATACACTAGGTCGTGTTGACAGAGTATATGTGACGTGTTGCGTAGCGAGGGACAAGACTGTCCCGAGAACGGACAAGTTGATATGTTTATAAAGTATACCATGACTTAAAACTCAATACGTCATTGTTCCTTTCTGGATCAAAAACGGTACTATATTAAACAGGCAAAGGAAAGATGTGACTCCTTTACAAAATTACTTCTTTGAGGGAAAGTTTCATTAAAATTTGAGTTTCTTCTCTCTCTAATTATGTCCAGTTGTTATACTTTACTTAAAATTTGACAGTTCTTTTTTGTGTCAAATCTACACCTAAAATTTTTTGTCGGGATTTTTAAGAAAGACATTCGTTATGAAGTCCTCTATAATACTGAAAGTAATCGGTGTTTCTCAAGTTTGACCATAAGTTTACCAAATTGTCCTCGTCAAATGTCTCTGTCCAATTTGTCGTAATGTTTATTTAAAGTTACCTGACGGGTAGGTAAAAGAAAATGAAAAATTATTATGAATTCACTCTAGTTGACCCCGAATCTTTGAGGAACTGTCTATAAAAATAACATGATTATGGGTATTCATTTCGTATCAAGGGTAATCATTTTTATGTCGTACTTTATCGAGTTGGAATCTAAAGTAGGTTCTTTCAAAGTAAGTTTTCTTCTTTTTTCAGTTCTTGGTAAATGACCTAT
Source organism: Capra ibex (assembly GCA_006410555.1). NCBI lineage: Eukaryota > Metazoa > Chordata > Mammalia > Artiodactyla > Bovidae > Capra > Capra ibex. Next base: position 14,571,510 of record SJYO01052474.1, on the reverse strand, counting down.
TCGTTCTTTATTCAGTCAGTAGACAGGGGTAATTTATAGTATCTCTTGAATCAAAACCCCAAACCCAAAAAAAAAAAAAATTGGACCTGGTAAAAATTTCAGGAATGACTTAAACAATGTTATAAATAACAAACCAAAAAAATCGACACTCCGTGCACTCTAGAATCGAGGGGTTGGTCCCTAGCTTGGATGTCGCGGACACAACCTTCCACTTCAGAATTGGTGACCTGGTGGACCTTTCAGAGAATTGTGACGAAGACCTAGTATTTCTGGTATGTATGACATTTCTTTAAGGTTACATAAATAATATTACACTAAATTAGTCACTATTGCGGTTCAGTTTTTCCCATTATAAAGTAAGGTAAATTGTTAGACGAGACTTTCCGCAGGGAGGACAGATCTCAGATCTGACAGAGATCAAACTGGACCTCTTACTTTCCGTCATCAGTTACGGGGGGTGGAAGATTTACTCTTCGTACGGACGTTTCAGGTGTCGTTGTTAGACTTCAGAAGTGGATATTGTCCCTTCCCGTCGTAACACGAAACCATATACGAGTAAATTATACGGTATACCAGTTATAAAAATGAACATTTCCGTTCAATTATGATGTTTAACTTTCTTCTGTCCTCTTGTCCTTTATATTTTTTCTTATGTCCTATTATTCGGAAGTTAAGTGGGAAATGTCCTGTGACTGAGTCACCTGTGAAAGTACCCATCTTAGTAAAATATTTTTGTTAAATCGAAAAGTCACCGCAAATTATCTCATAATAAAAGATCGTACGAGAGTCTCGTCTCTATCGTCTACCCTTGAAGTATTAATGTTATGAGGTGAATCGAAAGTAAAACGGATGTAAAAACTTTGAATCCCCTGGTGTCTACGTAAAAAATAATATTATTACAAGACGTCTTGACTATAAGGTATCTTGTTGGTGTATAAACCTTTTTCGATTAAATTTCATTATTGTCAAATTATTTTTTATTTTAAGAATCGAAAACGAAAACGTTAAAATTCAATATTTCTTTTTATGAAGGAAACGACGTTTCAACTATTAAATGTAATGAAATGATGGACGTAAAGGAGAAAACACTTCGACCGGCGGAGCAGGGGGTTAAGTACATCCATGTACGTCAGTCCGAAACCTGTGACGTATAAGAAATTCTTCATTGACGTCATAAAACAACATGGATCTCTACGGACGTCCTTTTCCTCCCTTCTTCCTTTTTCTGGTTTTTGCATTTGACTGTGGTCTTACTTTTAAAGGCATAGATATCACAAAAGTAAAGTGGATTTTACTCCGTTTCTGTGTTATTTTGTTTCATGCCGACACTTATGATTTCTTAAGTTGATAATAATCGTCTTAAATAATTTATACTACCAGTAAACTTTCTAATTTTTTTTTTTTTTGTGGAGTTAGATACCAAAGGTATCGAACTCGTGGGTTTAGGAAAGGGATCTCTAGTCCTCTCATCCTTCCGTTTTTAGACAAGGTACAAAATTCGTCAATCCGTGTATTCTGTTTAAAGAAAAGGATTAATACGGTAGGAAAGTTGAATGAATTTCGTAACGAACCACCCTGGGAAGTGAGTTCGGACTTGATTAGTTACAGGTTTATAAATTCCTGTTGTGTAACCTTGGTAGTAAATAAAGAATGTTCTTCTTATTATTTAGGTAAAAGTGTTTCCTTTTATACACATTTATGTCCTCTAAAAAAAGAAATCCTAATTAGGGGATTGTTCCATACATAAATGAAAGTGGACCATCTTGTCCTGGGATTGTCCATTCACTATTCGTTTAATCGACAGTATCCAATCTTACCTATGTATCCTTCGTTAGAAGTTTATTCTGAGGAAGTAATTATACATTGTCGATACAAGAAGACATGAATGATGTACAATAGAGAAGGGGGAATTTTTTTTTTTTTTTTTGGGTCTCCTGGTGTAATGGAATTCACAAGACGGTAGGTGGTGGTGTAACAATTGTGTGACATACCGAGACTCTCGTAGAAGGCTGGCATATATCCAATGTATACGTGACCGTGAACCTGGGATTTCACTTTTCGGTGACAAAAATCTTAGTTTAATTTTTTTTTTTTTTAATTGAACGTTGGACGGTTTCCTTAAGATTTCCGGAAATGATGGTGATAGAACTTATTATTGCTGTTACTAATCTTCATCATCATCGAATATAATTCGATATATGATCGGGTAGAATTCTATTAGTATGAATTACTTAAAATAGACTAAAATTCGTCTGATTTTATTTATACTTACTTTATAGAAACCGAACCGTTAAAAGAATATTTTCAGTAGACTGTCCGAACAGTTGTAATATTTTTTTTATTTGAAACTTTTAATCTAAACTTTTTTATTCTACACTTCTGTAACACAGATGGATACAAGAGTCTTATTTACGTTAGAAATTTCTCATAAGATCGACGATTATAGTCGTATTGTTTTTACGAGATAATTCAAGTGTTATAGACTTTTATAATTAATCTTTAGTGATATATTAAATTGACGAACTAATACTGAGTTAAGGGGGAGGGGAAGTTTGGTAGTGATTTAGACAATGATGAAGGAAGAATTATGATAGTTAAGTGACAATTCAAAACTTTCCTAGTTTGTTCGTGGTTTTTTAAGGGGGTGGGATGGTTGTCTCCAGTGATATACCACATTTACGAACTGGTAGTTCGAAAGATTAGTGTCTTTGGTTCAAAAGGAAGACTTGTCGGGTCCAGTTCGGGACTGGTACCCCTCCTTTCCATTTTTAGGGATATTAATCAATGGACACTCGGACGTATACTACACGATAATAACTACTGTTGAAATACATAAAATGGTTTGAAGGGTTTTATAAGACCGGCAAAATTTTGGATATTTTCTTCTTTATTCCATATTTGAAAGGGGTGAAGTAGTTGAAATAGGAATATTACCCCTGTACGTGGTGCGGAGATGTCACTTTTCTTTTATTAACAATTTCTAAAAGTTATTTACACTGATGAATGACTAATGTTAAACACACCAATTGAATTGACGTCCTTTAGTAGTTGTTTTTAGATTTTCGATAAGAAATGACTGGGTGACTTATCTTTGCCTCTGACTCAATCAGTGTAATAGATGATGTAAAGATTGTACACGTGGTTATTAGATGTCCTAGAATTAAACTGTCATAAGAATTTGTGTTTTGTCTAGTTGATAGAATTGGTGTGAAAGTAATTATCTACTAGGAATATTCCAGAGTCTTGTTACTGGTTCTAATACATAATTTGTCTTTGAGTTTTTGTCTGTTTTCATCTCTGACAAAATGAGTATTTAGATAATATGTATTTTATGACACGTAATATAATTTTGTGACAAATATTGTATGTTTAAGGTTTATACCATTGTCTTACATAAAAAAGTTTGAAAGTACGAAATACTAAATAATGAACCACACACAGTTGTTTAAAAGGAATACAGTTAAAGTGGTAAAAAGTTACAGAAGACACAAAAAGAGAAAGGGACTATTTATTACTTACTTAAAAAGAGATAATGGACCAATCAAGAACCACCAGTAAAAGGGAGTATGAACACAGTAGAGGAAATGATACACTAGTGATATACGTAAGTAAATCGAACAGGACGTTTGATTGAATTAGGAGAGAGGGTCCTAAACGTTGATGGAGTTTTAATTTGACAAGAAAAGGTTTTAAATGGATATCTGGATGTATCATAAATAAATATCCAAATTTTAAGTTGTAAGTTTTTTACTCATAGTACTGTAGACCAGGGTAGTGAAGTACCGTTTATCCTTTTCACCTTTGTCACAGTCTAAAATTAAAGAACCCGATGTTTTAGTGACGTCTACGACTGACACCGGTACTTTAATTTTCTATGAACGAGGAACATTCCTTTCGATACTGTTTAGATCTGTCGATTAATTTTTCGTCTCTATAACAAAACGGTTGTTTCCAGGTATATCAGTTTTGACACCAAAAAGGTCATCAGTACATACCTATACTGTCGACCTGGTATTTCTTCCGACTCATGGTTTCTTAATTACGAAAGCTTCAACACCACGATCTCTTCTGAGAACTCACAGAACCTGACGTTCTTCTAGTTTGTCAGTTAGATTTCCTTTGGTTGAGACTTATAGGAAATCTGTCTGACTACGACTTCGGTTTCGAGGTTATGAGACCAGTGAACTACTCTTCTCGGTCGAGTAAACTTTTCTAAGACTACAACCCTCTATGACTTCCCTCCACCTCTTCCCCCCTTGTCTACTCTACCAACCTACTGTAGCGACTGTGTTACCTGTACTCAAACTCGTTTGGGGTTCTCTGTCACTTTCTGTCCTTTCGGACCACACGACGTCAGTTACCCCAACGTTTCTTAACCTGTGTTGAATCGCTGATTTGTTGTTGTTGGATATCTGGGTGACAAGGATGGTAGAAAGGTTTATCGTTCGATATAGAGTTGACTTCGAAAGACGTGCATAGACAAGTTCACACGCGTTTCATAGAAAGGGTTTATGAGATTAAACTATTATAAGAGCGTATGAATTGTAGAATCGATTATATGAGATGTAGACTGTCTTGGTTTCAAAACACTTTGTCAGACGTCAACCCCACAGTACTTAAGAATTGTCAAAAGTTGAACTAATTATATTAAAAAAAATGGAATGAAATAAAATCCAAAAATATTCATATCCCAATAATACAAAAGACGTCGGTTAAAATTACCTAATCTTCCACGTCACTGATGGGACCGAAAGTTAGAAAAAAGGTGGGTTTAGAAGACTTCCTATACTGTAAATCTCACGAGAACTCAACAAGTGTCTTTCAGAGTCCTATCTCCGATACCCTTCTCATACATAGAACTTTTCGAAAGACCGGTCACCTCTTGTCTTGACGTAAGTTGTAAGGTCGACCTACACATGGTTAAGTCGTTTTCCGGAGTCGGTTTTCTGGACGAAGTTCCCTGAGTCGGACCAGTTTTCAACACCACGTAGTCGTAGAGTATAGTGTAGGTTCAAATGCCATCATGAAGAGTTACTTCCGTCGTAGTTCCCTACGACCTTACAATACAGTTTCATTGACTCTCTGTGATGACCGCGAGTCGCCTACCCTCGGGTCCTGTCGAATGTCGTGAGCCCGATCGGGACGTGGTGTTTCTTGGTAGGATGTGTTGAAGACTTACAAGATGTTCTGTAAGTAGATCGGTTCTACGAACAAATATTAATTCACTTAGATCTTTGTTTAGTATTTGTATTTCGTGAAAGGGTGTCAAAGTTGTATACAACTTAAATTTTCGTTTGTGATACATTAATTCCATGTTGACGTTTACGAAACAAACTTTAAAATGGTTCTTAAGAAGTCTTTTTAGTGTGTGTAGTAATTGCGAAGTACCATGGGTACGACAATCATGTATGTAGACATTGTTAGACGTGAAGATCAACAGTATAAGTGTCACTAAGATGTTTGTCTACGTTCGAGGATAAAGTATGGCATGACCCCTTTTTTCATGAAATGTTTGAATATATGTGTGTGTTTAGTAAACTCCTAGGTCGACTTTATGAATAGAGTCGGGGACTCTCAGACGTGGTATTCGAGGGTCCACTATGATTACGATGGGCGAGTCTCCGGTGTGGGATTCATCGTATGGTTCATAAATGTGTATCTTTGTCAGAAGAATATGAAATTAGAGAGGAAGTAAAAAAGTTTAATACATGGATGGATCTGTTTAATGTAATAGTTCTTCAGTAAAGTACTTTGAGTTTCCAACAATGTTTTATGATAAAAATTTTTTTTGCACCCATGATCCAGACTTTTCCAATTTCTGACTGAATACCTTTATTTAAGACCGGTTATTAACTCGTTGTGAAAGTGTTTTTTGTAATTCTGAACATATATTAATGTCACGTGTCGGTATTGATAAAGATTTCGTGTTTAGAGAGTACAGTAAGACAAGAATTCTAATCAGTTATCGAAGGGTAACAGAAATTCTATTTCACATTTGAGCAATCGTACAAAATTTTCGGGAAGCAATAGGGAATGGTGAATGGAGGAGTCGGAGTAGAGAGTGGTAAAGTGAGAATTAAAAGGTCGGTTTGTTTAGTAAACTTCTGGTTCGAAAAATTTTTTTTTTTTGTTTTTGGTCTTCGTGAACATATTAGGGATACGGACTACGTGAAATATGGTTTCTATCGGTCCTTCATGTATGGAAGGGGCGAGGGGGGTGGGGGGGGGGTGTCAGTCCACGGTAGAGAACACGGAGGTGTTGTGTGTCGTGAGGAGTGTCATATGTCGACGAAAATATTTATTTGTCCCCGTTGGAAAATAACCAAATGCAAGTTTCAGAGTGTGTCACGCACCGTGTGACGTCCATGAGTTATTTACGAATACCTTGTTAATTTGAGACAATCGTAACTTGTGTCTCTTCCACGGACCTTTTAGGATACCTGTCTCCTCGAACCGTCCGAAGTCAGGTACCCCAGCGATCCTCAGTCTGTGCTGACTTGCTGAAGTGAAAGTGAAAAGTGAAAGCACGTGACCTTTCCTTTACCGTTGGATGAGGTCACAAGAACGGGCCTCTTAGGGTCCCTACTCCCTCGGGTCACCCGACGGCAGATACCCCGACGTGTGTCAGTCTGTGCTGACTTCACTGAATCGTCGTCGTCGTCGTAACTTGTTTTTCTTCTTGGGTACACATTTTGTGACCACCCGGAATAACATAATCCTTTGCTAGATACCCACTGTTTTTGTCGGACGGGTCCGTTCCCTTTGAGTTCATTAAAGTTACAAGATATAATTCAACGTGTAAGCTCCAAGATAGATTTGTATTCAGTTCATCGTTTTGTCATTTAATTTTTTCATTTCTCATACCCATCATCCGTCTTGTGGGACGTATATTGATGTAATGGATATATAAGTTTCAGGATATAAATGAAGTGTCACTCAGTTGAACTCATGATCGACGATATATTTTCCAATATACTATCTTAATATTTACGGGTTACTGTATGGATTACACATTTTACAGAAGGATATGAAACCCTTGTGTTTACAAGTACCTGTACAGTATCTTTTATTTTTTACATCGCTGTCCACCTTTCTACTTATCTGTTACACACCTATTTCCTTGGTATATGTGGTGACCACATTTTATGTGACCTTATCCTCAGGATTCTGGTCCCTCCACCCCAGTCACCCCTTACTCCCACCAAAGATCAGGACCCAGACGATACTTTGTCGATTCAGTAGGATCCGTTCAGTAAGTTGAAGAGATACGGAGTCAAAGGGTAAACGTTTCTTTTACCAATACAAAAATTTCAGAAAGTCAAGGAGTTTGTTCGTCGAGAAAGTGCGGTAGTACGTGGACCCTATGAAGACGGGAATGAACGATGGGTCGATTAGGGATCAGTAAAAATTAGTAGGAAAGGAGTCCCTCCGAAAAGCACCTAGAGACGTGATCGATCTAATGGATGACAAATATACAAGAGTTTTTCGGGACATAGAGGGGTAAATATTTATGAGTCGTGTGAATGTTTATGAATTAAGACAGAAGAGATGACAGACATTCGAAAATTCCCATCTCTGACACAGACCGAACGATTTGGTAAAATAGAGGTTGTAGTTTCATGGATTGTCTGACGTTCATAAGTTCTCGATTAAATGTTTTGTTTACTTATGCCAAGACTGTTTAGCTTTAAAAATCTTAAATCCTCTACTAATGAGATTCGTAATAAAGATTGATGGTATAGAAGATTCTATCCAAAAAAAAGATAATTCACTATTTACCTATTTAAACTGGTAGTTAGAACCACACTTCAACAGTCTATATGTTTTTAATAAAAGTTTTATTCGAAATTTAAAAGGATTTACAAGGATAAGACGATTAGTCTTAAGTCGGTTTATAGTTTAACAGGTAGTAGGTTTTTATTCATTTACTATCCCTAGAAGAAACTGAGTTTCAATGGGATTGTTAAACTTTGAACCGCTAAAGATTACTTCAGAAGATTAGACTTTCTCAATCCGTCAATGTAAATTTTTTAAAAAATTTCATAATGAATCTTCATCATCCCAAATTATTGATTTTGTGATTGCAAACCAAAAGAATCCCAAAGTTCTCTTTGTTTACTCTCTTTGATTACAAATTCTTTTAAGTGACAGAAGAATGGTTCGTTGTAACGAAAGTTTTCATATTTTGGTTCTGTCACTAAAAAATTCCATATAAATGTAAGTACTATTTCATAAGAGAAAGTACTCAGTAGGGGATCTAATTAAAGAAAGACACATTATCAAGAAGTCTAATTAGAATGACTGTGACACAATAAACTTTACTTATATTTAGAGACATGTATTCATTTTTGTTTGATGTCTAGATTCAGTATAGAGATTCTTCTTCGTCTTTGGACATTTGGTTTGTAGTCTGACTCCGATACCGAAGTAAAATAGGTCGAAGACCCACCATGAAGAAATAGGTCGAAGACACCATTCGGAGGTCATGGTGTTCGCTGACCTAAACCATAATCATTTTGGTTCGTGTAGGTATAGGTTCTCAACAATTTAGTTTTAATTTCAAGGTAATTAAACGACCTTATCGTCCTCAAGGAACCAAAGGATCACCAATCCCAACGTGTGAAAGTGACGGTACCGGATCCAAGTTAGGGACCAGTTCCCTTCCCTCTAGGGTGTTCCACGTACTTACGGCGGGAGGGGTTTAAAAAAAAATGACCTCATCGTCGAAGTCTTTTCGTTTGTGTCTAATCGTCCTTATTTTTCTCCATCCATTTAATTTTTGAACGAATTCGTTCTTTACAAGAGACCAACCTTTTTTCATTACAAATTTCTCCCTCTGTCTTCGTGACTATGTTTCAACACCGTCACAAGTTCTCACATTGCCCTAAGACGGACAGACCCTTCAATTTACGACATACTAAATCCTTTTTCCCTCTTGACCGACGACTCCAGTTTAGTGTCCGGATTTTACTCGAGGAAGGAATAGTAAATAATTTCTGTACTTGAGATCTAGGTGGGGAAACCAAAACCTTCTTTGGAGCAGAGAACTTCTAGTGACATCAGGTGATTACGGTCGCAGAACCTGGACTTTCACTGTCACTTCAGCGAGTCAGCACAGACTGAGAAACACTAGGGTACCTGACGTCAGATGGTCCGAAGAGACCTCACCTGATGGTAAAGGAAGAGGTCCCCTAGAAGGACTGGGTCCCTAACTTGGGTCCAGAGGACGTAACGTCCGTCTGTGAAATGGGAGACTCGGTTTCCCATATCTGTTTCTATCGGTTTCCCATAGAACCTGGTTCTGGGATCATTAAGTACTCGACGGAGGTGTTAACTATGGTTACTGTCTCTGAAGAATCATTCCGGTGGGACTACAAGAGGAGACGTCTAGAACTTCGGGAAGTGTCGGAGTTATGTATCAATTGATTAGTCGTTATTTATATAGAATAAGAAAGATTTGACTAAAAATGTTTTAGTTAAAAATCTGCGGAACACAAAGGAGGAAGACCGCGGAAATCGGGAGAATCTGGTCAAGTTTCTAACGGCGGAGGGATTCGTATAAGTGATATTAGGAAGGAGACTAACGACGGCGGGACTCGTAAAGATATTTGGGAAGAGATCCTCATGAAGGCTGTCTAGGGCGTTTAGGTCGAGAGAGGTTGAATTCACTTGTAAGACCGACGGTAAGTCAAAGACAAACGGAAGGGTTGTTAGATCAGTCGTAGAGGACCGTATAGTCCTTGATCTGTAATCGTCTGTACATAGGTTCTCGTAATTCCTTTCATTACTCAAGTTGCAATAAGATTATTCGGACCATCTCCTTCCTCTCTTCTCAATTCATTATTTGTTTTCCCAATTCTGGAGGGGAAAAAAGTTGCTTACTGTTTCTTGGAGTTGGTGACAACGGGAGACTTAAGAGAGAGGAAGGGGTTTTAACCGAATTTTACTTACTTATTTCTTACTACTGTGTCATGTCATTGTTAAGACAGTGACAAAATATTAGTTCCAAGTGGTAAAGTCGTACTAATTTTTTTTTTTATGTCTAGAGACCACCCAAGTACTTTCATGTAGAGGTGACAACCAGGAATTATGTCGATGTCTTTTCTCCTTTCTTTGTCTCCAGTACAGTGTACTCGGTATTCCCGTGTTGTCTCTGTGATAGGTTGAAGGTGTCTGATACTCGTGACTTCCCCTGAAGTCTCTAGATTAAGTTGACGGGTCAAAGTGTTGCCTTCTTTTACTCGGTTCTTTCTAATTCTGTGACCGGATTCTAGTGTCGACAGTGACCAAAGAATCACTAATAATTTTTTATTAAAGGGTAATAGAAGATTCAAAATCTTAAAAGTCCATTTAGGACGGTAACCCGTCCCGGTCGATGATAAAGGTTTATTTGTTTTTCTTTTTTACGGTTCAACTCTTTCTTTTCTCTTCTGTTGAATGGAGACCCAGACGATCCGCGACTCTGTCTGGATGTTGTTTCTGCTCCAAAAAAACATGTTGTGCATGTGATCGGTTTACAAACGCTAAAAGACTATAAAAGACAAAAGAGAGTAAAACAAAGACAAAAAAGAGTAAGAAATAGGAAACGTCAAGAAGGACCCTCTCACCAAATATTTGACGACCCAGAAGACCTATACCGAAATCCGTATTTTGTTTGTATCTTCAATCGTAATTTACTTGTCTTTTGACACTTATATCTTAAAGGTTTAAGACCTACTACACATACGTCAATAAACGATGTAGAGGGAAAAAGACTTAGAAGATTAGAAGATTTGTAAAATAAATTATATTCAATTTACAATGTATTTAATTTACAAAAATTTATGAAAATTTTGGTGAAAATCACGATTTTGTATTTATAGTGGTTTCCAAGATTTTAAAATTTTTTGGTTGGATCATAATGGTTGTTACGGATCGTGTGTCAAATGTCTTTTTAATTCGAAAATTCCATAATACATTCCCCGTTTCTCATGTTTTATAGTAGATTTATACCTAAATGACATAATGTTATTTGTTTATAAATTACTTTTGTATGATACACAAACTTCTAATTACTTCATGAATAAGAAATTATCCATCTGTAAAGGACAGTTTCCTCTACCCGTTTATTTGTTATGTGTCTATGAGACCGAGTCGTCAAACTTGACTCGAAGTCGTGAATAATAGGTGTACCGAAATTTGTTCAGTTGTCTTGAGATACAAAGATATGGACACATTCATTTTACTTTTATTAGAATTTCCGACTATATTTTTATTGTGAGCATTTCGTTAATAACATTGACCGGGTGTAATTAGGGAGTTATTTATGATCGTTAATGTGGTGACATTACAAAAAGAGAGAGTAGTAATGTTAAAACAAAAGTAAGGATGACGATTACGGTTCTGATGGCTATCGGACTTACTCTCGACGTTTGACCGAAACTTAGAACCTAAAAAGAAATGACTCTCTGAAACCGATTCAATATGTTAAACAGACGGAGTCAGAAGGTATTTTACCCTTAGTGACATGAAATAAGTCTCCCAAAGACACTCTTAAAATTTTTCTGTTGTGTGAATATTTCACTAATTTTGACACAGGACGTGTCTTCGTAAGTTATTTGGTCAATAATAAAGTCGACCGGGAGATGTCCAAGATGTAGGAGTCTAAGTTGGTTTACTTTGATAAACCCCCTTTATTTAAGATGCTTTTTTCAAGGTTTTTGGTTTTAAACTTAAACAGTACGTGTATCGTTGATAAATTATCGTAAATGTAACATAAATGTTGATAAATATGTCGTAAATGTAATCTATAATCTCTGATATGTATTAGATCTCTACTAAATTTAATGCACCCTCCCACACACATTCAATGTGTGTTTGTGATGTGATAAAATATGCTCCTCGGACTCGTAGGTTCCTAAAACCATAGACACGTTCACCGCACCTCCCCCGACAAGGATCTTTTTTCACGGGGTGTCTATGTTCTCTGTTGACATAATTGTTTTTCCAATTATTATTTACCTTCTACCTTGTGTGATTTATCATTGTACATTTCGACTTACACTTCTCTAGGGTCTTTACCCTTTGACACGGATAGTCTTATGGTCTTGGACGACAGTTCTTTTTTTCACCCTTACTCCTGTTCTCTTCCCTCATAGGTGTTCGTGTCGTGGCACGTACGGAAATTACATTTCAATGAAAGGAGAAAAGGTATGTATTCAAATTTTTTTTAATTAATTTTTTTTTGTGGGAGGTCATACACACGTGTGAGACTCATTACGACTTCCGTTAATTCTTTCACTCTAAAGAAAAGGACAAGGTAATAAAAATGATCATTAACGTATTTCAGAGGTTTTGAGGACAAGAATTTATAAGTCGGTATTGAGAATCACCAGGACGTCTTACATTCACGGGTAAGGCAAGTTAAGGGTGTAAATCTTTACACTTAGAAAATCGATTAACCAGGAAAAACCGTATGAGGTTGTATGATCACTCATTCTCCGTATATTTTGTCGACTGAGTCATTAAATGGACTGAAAACGTACTGGATTTCCAAAATAAGGTCCCAGTTTATATATCAAACACAGTATGTAAAATCCTCGAATGATTATAAACGGTGTAATTATGGTTCGATGAAGATCTTAATCTTTAAGTCGTGATGATTAAAAGAAAAAAATTTTTTTTAGAATAAAGTTTCTCAAGAATGTAAAATTAAACTCCTTGATTTACCAATCTCTAGATAATGTTATTTAAGTTAAGAAGTTGGCTACATTGGCACGGATAAATTTAAAAAAGAGAGAAAAGATATGAGTGTGAAGAAATGGATATAATAGAAGAAAGTTTAGTTAGGTAGACGGACCTACTATAATTAGGGTACTTTGATAAATTTTGATGTCTCCGTTTTCATATTTTTACTTGATATATGTTTGGTTAAATTTATGGAAAGGTGTTATAGTGAATGTAAAAGTAAACGATAAAAGATGGTGTCCTAAAGACCTTTCGAGGAAAATCTCGTAAATAATTCAAATAAACTGTCGACAACGGGAAGTGATTGTACACATCACCACTATTAGGTGAGGGACTCAGCTAGCTCGGAAATCTAACAAGGGTATCGGTAAAGTTTCGGACCAGGCACGTAGAAAGATCGTCAGGTACTATTCACATTTTTAACTCTTTTTCGTGAACCTTTGAAAATGTCGTTGAATTGTAAAGGTGTCGCAAGTTCATACAGTAGTCACCCGAGACTTCTTATTCTATAAATAGTCACACCAACAATAGTTCGAACCCACCATTTAGTGCACTGTGTTCGACCCATGATCCGCGCGAGTTGTCTTGGACACAGTCAAGGGTCGTCCGACACGACCCCGCCCGCGCCCCTGTGTAGACCAAGACGTAGTCTCTCTCAGACTCTTTGTGATCACATTGAAAAGACTCTTGTGCTTCTAAACTGTTTGTAAGTCCAAAAAAAGAAACGTTCGGTAGAGACTGTAACATTTTAGGATTATTTTCTACTACGTTTTATTATATTTGTGGAGGTTATTTACTTCTTACTTTTACTGGTTTTTAGTCCAACACCATAGTTAAGAGTATTTCACATAATGACTACATAGTAATATAACTCAAACATTGTGACCAATAGGGTCAGAAAAAGATATAATGAGGTTCAAAAAAGACACCTTTAATTGTGAAGATAGTCAGAAGTTTCCGTTGAAAGTCAAGTCAAGTCAAGTCAGCGAGACCTGATATTGACGATATATTACTATCTAATGTGTATGGTTATGTCTTTCTATGGTGATGTCCTCTTGTTCTATTTAATCAAATAATACTAAATAGGAGGTTTTAGGAGAATGAGGTCCGTTGAATTTTCTCCAATATTTATGATTGAAAAATTAGTTGTATAAACACTTAGACGTAGAGACAACAATCCTTCGTAATTTATTTAAAAAGTCTATTATCTTTAGACCATTAAATTGGATTTGTGTTTACTTTTTATATGTTTTAAAATAGTCAGAGTTGGACAGATTTCCAAAGTATTTTTCAACCATTTCGTGTGTAAGATACTACCAAGGAGGAAGTGTGTGTGGTGGTAATTTATGGATGAGATGTTTAGGTTATCTTTTAATTAGTAGACTATGTCATTCTACTCCTTTCTTCGATCTAATTTCTACCCTCTACTTTTGTGTATTAAACTTGTCGACGTCTTTTTGTGACACTGAGTGTTTTGATCATTGGAATCATGATTTTTACTTACATTTCTTTTTATGTAGACCAGATGAAAAACTGACTTTGTGTATTATAATTTGGATTATAAGATCCTTATGTCCTAGTTTATTTTTCGATATTCGTTTTTTAAAAAGAAATTGAAAAGATGACGTACAATGTTTGATCACTATTTATCCTATGAATACCTCTTCGTAAAATTTGCACGTTTTATAAAAATCATCACAATTAAACGGTTGTCTAACGGTTTGATGATTAATTCTACCAAATATCAGAAATTATATTAGTGAATTAAGGAAAGTATACACATCAATACGAAGGTGAAAATAAGGGTTAAATGTACATATAAATCTACACAGCAGGCAAAATAAAAGATTAGTCTAAATGGTCCTGAAACTAATAAAATAACCAACAAAGTTTCTTGGTCTAGGTTGAAAATACCTTTATGTCGAAAGGATAAAGTAATTTAAGATGAATTAGGGATGAAAGATGACAGTATTACAAATAAGAAAAGGATCAAAGAATTGGGCCTTTATGCAAGTAAATAAAAACGAGAAGTAAAAGATTATTTACGTAAATGTCGAAGTAGAAAAGGAGAACGATTTCTGTTACTTTTTATGACCCATTTTGAAAAGTTTGGTTGTAGAATTTTTGTTATTACTAGACGTCACCACTTCAGGGTTCGTTTAAAGACCTAATTTCAGTTTTGGGTTTCTCTATTCACCTTTCCGACTCATTGTTGGTTACCCTCTCTTCCTGTTTACTCCCTTCGTCGTGTCGTAAGTTTTAGGTTTTGATCAGGGGTCACTTCTCAAGACCCCTCTAGTCAGGGTACTATTCGACTCTGGTCAAGTGGTGGTTTCCCGAGTATAAGAAAATCCCAATTCATGTCTGATGTCTTTCCAGTCTTGTTCTATTCTTTTTTCCTTTTCCCACTTCCTTTTTTGGTAGGATCTTTTCGACTTTGGTCGGGGTCCCTTCTACACGTGGACTCTCTTGTTTTCTAATTCCGTAGGGATTACCGTTACAAGTGTCCAAGGTCGTCTTCCGTTTGGTTTCGGATCGATGTCCTGCCGTTTAAATAGGACCCGGAGTCTCTTTACGTGTTTATTGAGTCACTGTTGGAGCTTCGGCTATGTCTGTTGTTTAGTGTCTTTCTTTCTTTAGTTGTTCTTCTTGTTGGTCGTCTTTGTAGGGAGTGTCTGAAGTCGTTGACCTTAATAACCTGTCTAAAATTTAGTTCTTACTAATAGACAAATTTGTTTATATACTGTTTGAACTTTTATAGACGTCCCATATTTTTAGAAAAAATTTTTTAGTTCATCGTTTTTTCTTGTATGTAATGAAAATCTTTACCTTTTGTTTTAAAATTTTAAGCCATCTGATCCGGAATATATTATAAATTGACTGTACGACTCATGTAGTACGTTTCACGGTCTGATCTACTGAAGTTCGACCTTAGTTCTTACGTCCCCCTTTATTGTTATTGGAGTCTGTACGTCTACTGTGGTGGAGTACCGTCTTTCGTTTCTCCTTGATTTCTCGGAGAACTACTTTCAATTTCTCTTCTCGTTTTTTCGACCGAATTTTGAGTTGTAAGTTTTTTGCTTCAAGTACCGTAGTCTAAGGTCTTGAAGTACCGTTTGTCTACCCCTTTGTTACTGTCTGAAATAAAAGGACCCGAGGTTTTAGTGACGTCTACCCCTGACGTCGGTACTTTAATTTTCTGCGAACGAAGAACGTTCTTTTCGATACTGGTTGGATCTGTCGTGTAATTTTTCGTCTCTGTAATGAAACGGTTGTTTCCAAGTAGATCAGTTTCGATACCAAAAAGGTCATCAGTACATACCTACACTCTCAACCTGATATTTCTTTCGACTCGTGACTTCTTAACTACGAAAACTTGACACTACAATCTCTTCTGACAAGTCTCAGGGAACCTGACGTTCCTCTAATTTCGTCAGTTAGGATTTCCTTTAGTTTAGTCAGGACTTATAAGTGATCTTCCTGACTACGACTTCGACTTGGAGGTTATGAGACCGGTGGACTACGCTTCTTGACTAAGTAGACTTTTCTGCGACTACGACCCTTTCTGACTTCCGTCCACCCCTTCCACTGCTGTCTCCTACTCTACCAACCTACCGTAGTGGCTGAGCTATCTGTACTCAAACTCGTTCGAGACCCTCAACCATTACCTGTCCCTTTGGACCGTACGACGTCAGGTACCCCAGTGTTTCACAGTCTATGTTGACTCACTGACTTGACTTGACTCTGATCTGGATTTTTTTAACTAATCTTCCTTAGTAGATATTACGTAATTTCCTTCTTTTTCTTTGTTTTTTCTCTAATTTTCTGTACCGGTTATCACTCTTCTTGACCTTTTATAAATTAGTCTCAGGGTCTTTCTCTCCTTTCTCTTATTGCCGTTGTCGACTGATTTATTGTCGAATTAAAAAAGGACTTGATTACTTTGAGATCTAAACTACTAAAACTTAAGACCCCGACCTCTTCTGAGAACTGTCAGGGTACCTGTCGTTTCTCTAGTTTGGTCAGTTAGGATTTCCTTTAGTTGGGATTGATACGTAACTTTCCTGACTACGACTTCGAGGTTATGGAACCGGTGGACTACACTTCTCGGCTGAGTAACCCTTTCTGGGACTACGACCCTTTCTGACTTCCGTCTTCTCCCGTTCTCTCCTACTCTACCAACGTACCGTAGTGGTTGAGTGATCTGTACTTAACCTCGTTTGAGGTCCTCTATCACTTCCTGTCCCTGCGGACCGGACGACATGAGGTACCCCAGAGTTTCTCAGTGTGTGTTGAATCGCTGACTTGTCGTTGTTACTTTAGGTGGTTTAGGTGTCTAAGTTTTTCGGGATGTTTGGAGTTCGTCTTATTTATCTTTATGTGTTCACTCAAGATGTAAAACCTTGACTAGCTATCAGTTAAAAACACGGGTTATGTGACATTAAATTTCAAAACATGTTTAAATAAACATGTTTCAACATACACACGTGTTTGTGTGTATTAACGACACAATTAGTTTAAAAAGTAAGGAAGACACATGAAGTACACGTACACACGATTATTCAGGGAAATCAGCACAGACTGAGACACACTGTATCAAGATTTGATGTCTTTAATCTTCGGGGAGCTAATACTTTCACCCACGTCAAAAAGGACCATAAATGTAGTCGAGTTATATGAAGTTTCGATATGATACATTTATTTTCAAAATACTGAGATCCCCTAGAAAGTAGTCATTCTTTTTATAGGAGAAATTGATGAAAGTTTTACACAACTAGAACTTAGACTAATACTGGTTCAGACTCAGACTCACTTGAGGCCCTCAACCACTACCTGTCCCTCCCGACCGCACGACACTAAGTACCCCAGCGTTTCTCAGTCTGTACTGACTCGCTGACTTGACTTGACTTGACTTATAGTCATGATAATACCAAAGGTAAACAGATGAGAAAGGTGGGGGGGTCAAAGTACTAGATAAAGAATGCACAAGGGTCAGTTTGTCAAGATGTTCCAAATAGTCCTTTATCTCGTCAGGGGATATACGACGGGGGAGTTGTCAACGGAGGGGGATATTTATTCGACAAATAATAAAGTGTACTAAGGGAACAGTAAATGATAGTGTAGTGATTCATTGTACGAACATGATGATGAAGAACTAAAAAAGTCATAATTTATAATATAATACGTTTTAGTTCTAAATCGAAAGAAAGTCGGTCAGATTGTTGTATAAGGTTCAGGTGAAAGATTGGAAGGTAAGATTAAAGTAATCCGGTTATCAGTATTAATGTAATAATGTTTCAAGTTTATAATAAATATGTGAAAGTGGAGGTCGATACCGTCTAATCTACCAATTGTCTGATCCCTATGGTCGTATTTGTTGATCTTTTGATCTGTTTTACATACTTTATTGACAAAAGTCTGTGACTTGTTGTCCCTTACTTGTCGTTCGTCTAGATACTGGAGACTCTTTTTTCTTTATTCGGTCTATTTTTGGTACTCACAGGGTCAAAAGACGAGAAGACCGTGAATGACCTGAGACCGTGACCAAGATTGTCAGTGTAACTCGTCTTCCCTGTCACAAGTTTTAAACTTCTCCGACTTCGTTGACTTTAAATGTCCCGTTTTTATGGTGTTTCTCACTTGATTATGTTTTTCTCAAGGTCTTTAGTTATATCTTCTTAGGACACCATAGGTCAAAAGTATTAT
Source organism: Capra ibex (assembly GCA_006410555.1). Classification (NCBI taxonomy): domain Eukaryota; kingdom Metazoa; phylum Chordata; class Mammalia; order Artiodactyla; family Bovidae; genus Capra; species Capra ibex. Next base: position 14,553,078 of record SJYO01052474.1, on the reverse strand, counting down.
CGGGAGGACTATCTTACAGTTGTCACTTAGACCCTTCCTTTAGTTTTTCTTAATTGTGGTCAGTGTACATGTGAGAATGTCTTATGTCTACTCCTCCTTTGTGAAGACTCCGTTCATAAAGAAACCATGGTTTAGATTTTTGTTATATTTTCTTTCGGTGTCTATTTATGAAGAGTATCGTGTCTATATTTTGAGGAATATTTTTATAATCGTTTAACTTTTATTTTTCCTATTGTGTAGTACTGTGTATTTGGTTTGTTCTAAATGGGAACCCTCCCTTCCAACTAAATTTTTTTTTTTTTTAGTTAGTTGGATTTAGTGACAAAGATGTCTTGTTTCCTCCATTGTGTGCTAGTGGAGCTGTCTTCGTCTTTTCCGTGACTGTTTTAGGTTGTGGGTGAGTACTAATTTTTGAGTCATTGGTTTCTTATTTTCGTTTACAGGAGTTGGACTATGTCTGGTAGATGGTTTTTTACCACTGTAGGAATTATTACTTTATGAACTACGGAAGGGTTATTCTAACCTTTGTTTGTTCCTATACACGAACATTGTGAAAGTAGGTTCTAATATCACATCTCGAAACAACAACAAGTCAGTGATTCAGTACAGGTTGAATAGGTTCACGTTATACCGTTCTTTTTATTAAAAATTTTTTATTTCTGACTTTTCTTTGTTTCGACAGAATTAAATGTCTTCCGTATTGGTAGATAAATCTTTTAGGGTTGTTTAGATAAATTGTTTTTAGTTAATGAGATGGATATTTTTACTTGTTAATCTTTTACTTTAGAATTTTCCGTATAGTACACGGTGTCGAGTTTTTTGTATTGTGTCAGTATCCGTTTATATTGTTTTGTACGACATGATGAGATATGTGACGTTGATATCTTGTCACAAAGACTTTACATCTTTTTATTTGGAATAAGTACTTGATGTACGACGACGACGATTCAACGAAGTCAGTACAGGCTGAGACACGCTGGGGTATCTGTCGTCGGGTGGTCCGAGGCGGCGGGGACCCTAAGAGGTCCGTTCTCATGATCTCACCCAACGGTAAAGGAAGAGGTTACGTACTTTCACTTTTCACTTTCACTTCAACGAGTCAGTACAGGTTGAGAAGCACTGGGGTACCTGCCGTCGGATGGTCCGAGGAGGCAGGTACCCTAAAAGGTCCGTTCTCACGACCTCACTCCACGGTAACGGAAGAGGCGTACTTGATGTATTCAGTTGTAAAAATTCTATATTAAAAAGGAGTTTATCTGGACAGATGAGTTACGTTAGAGTTAGTTTTAAGGTCATCCGAAAAACATGTTTTACTGTTTACTTAATTTTTTGAATACACCTTTCCGATTGCAAATCGATGGGTGTATAGTCAGACTTTGCTGGCTAAGGACTAGAAAATACACGTTAGATGGAGAAGGAGAAACTTTTGAACATCTTGGAGAAAGAGAAACCATGAAACTATAAATCTTTATTTTCAGACACCCTGAAGGAACCCCCAAGTCATCAATTCTCAGACGGACTGTTACGCCCCCTGTGCCCAAGTTAGGGACCAGGTCCTTCTAAGGTGTACCGTGTCTCGTTCATTCGTTCCCACGCTGTCGACGACTTAGGTGCACGGATCTCGGACACGAGACTGGCGTTACTCTTCGAGTATGTGACGTTGTCTCTTCGTTCGGGACGAGCGGTATTGAGCTCTTTCGGACGTGTGTCGTTGTTTCTGGGTCACGTCGGTATTTATTTATAAAAATTTTTCCAGGAACTGAAACAAATTATGGATTTGTTAATAATAAATTTTTCAAACACGGACCGTGAACTATCCGTAAAAACTAAGAACCGTCAAAAAAAAGAGGAAAAAACTCCATTGAGATCAAATATTGGAAAACATTCAAAGTTCGTATGTTGCAAAATAAAGATGAAGACACATGGTATGTCGTACGAGTGTTGGTTTTTAAATCAAAGATAGACAGTGGTCAACTACGGCAAATAGATAAAGTGGGAGGGAGAAATGGGAAAGGGGAGACTACTGGTAATGGGACAAGAGACATAGACACAAAAATAAAACAAACGAGTAAATAGAACGAAACAAATACATAAGGTGTACTCACTTTAGTATGTCATAAACAGAAAGAGATTGAATAAAGCGAATCGTAACTGGGAAGTTCCAGGTGGGTACGACAGCGTTTACCGTGATGAACAATTCTCTAGTAAAGTTGAAGTAGGATTTTGAGAAAGGAACTCAATAAAGACGATAGTATAAATTAAAAGTTATTGACAAATAACAAGTGACTTAAAAAAATATGGTAGAATAAGAACAAAGTACCTACGTCATCGAAGGTAATAAAGACTCCACTTTTATTGTGTAAACAACTTTCAAAAGTAAAGGAACTGGTCAGAGATTAAAAGTACTCTTAGTTGTGACATACCACGATGCAGGCACATGGTGGGTATAAGGGTGTGGACGACAAAGGTGGTCCATAAAAAGAGTCCATACGACGTGATTTTCCTGTACGTTTTCGTCAGATTTCTTACTGGAGACGGATACAAATCCCTTCGTGATTCCAGAAGAACTGGGGTGGTTCGATTCGTTGATCCTGGTGTCTCTTTACGAGTTGAAGTACAAAAATATTGGAAGGAGAGAGACGAAAAGTTTCGCTACATTTGTTTTCTCCAGGAAAGACGTTTTTCTGTCCATAGTAGAACACCCGGTTTTAGTCCGTGACCGAAAGTGTTCGGGGGTGGACGTAGAGGTTCAAATAAATTTAGTAGAGTTAACCGGTAGAGTGTCTTACGGAAGATGTCTAAAACGGGCGTCCCAACCCGATGTACATTTAATATCGAAGTACCAGGAGAGGTCTTTGTGGACACCAAAAGAAGACACAATTGTATTGGTGACTTCGACCAGAGGTCTCTACATTTCTAGAAGACCAGGGACTGACTCTACCCATCGAAGTATTAAAACCCACAGGTTTTGAGAGGTCGTTTCGATTCAGTCTAAACTTCTGAAACGGACTGGACATGATAGACGTAAGGTGTTGAGTGCGGTACTCTACCCATACTCGTTCCAGACTGTCAATTCTCTGATTCCTCTCCAAGATTCTCAACCTATAATTTAGTTGTCCTTCTTTTTTTTATGAGGACCAGATAAATGCTATTTACTGAGTAGAGTATAAAGAAATTAGACCTAAAAAAAAGAAAAAGATATTTACAACCTTTCGTATTAGAGTGTAGAAAAGGTGACTGAGAGAGAACACTAAAGTGAGTCACAGTAATTAAATGTTTTTGTAAGATATATAATTGAAGGTTTAAACATTGAGGTATAGGTTTGGTTGAACTTATTTTAGTGGACAGATAAGTGGTGGAGGTAAATGTAGAAATTAGCCTTAGAGTTTGGATTGTATAAATTTTGGTTTAAGGACTATAAGAGTTTTTTGGATAAGGATAATGTCAGAAGGGGTAGAGTCAATTGTCGGTAAGAGATGAAGATCAAAAAGTCAAGTTTTAGAACGACAGTAGGAGTTGAGAAGATGAACATAACAATTTTTTGTATATATATATCAAAACATTGATGTAATTAATTGTGAATTATCTAGAGTGAAAAAAGTAAGTATATTGTATACAATTGACGGGTGATCTAAAATTTATTTTCTGACCTGTTACGTAACAGAAGACTCAAAGACCAACAATTAAAAAAAGAAAAAATTTATTACGTCCATAGACTTTGTGTAAAGATGAAATAGTTTTAAACCATTATTACTTGGATTGTCGAGAAAATTACCCATTTTTCATTTCTTTCGAATTTAGTATGTGTCTGTAATTTCTCTTCCGTTTTTTATCTATAAACGTAATTGGGGATTTCATTGTTTATTTCTTTCTGGAAGTTTTCTCTCTACGTTTTTTTTTTTTTTTCTCTCTCTACGTCGTTAAGATGAGTAAGATTATGCAGTAACTGATGTGACATTGACGACATAGACGAATCATTTTGTTGGTCTGGGTCTTTTAATGAATTTTTTAGTATCCAAAAAAAAAAAAAAATCTTCCCTAAGTTTCCTGAACTTAAACTGGTGGCTTGGATGATGGGTAGTCAGCTACGAAATCTGTTTAATGAATCTTCCGGATCAAAGGAACTCACATGTTGTCCCTATCGTGGTAGTCGGATCTTGACAGTTGTTTACTCATTCACAATGGAAGACTTGGTCCTAAAGAGAACAGTAAAATTTAGTGTGAGAAAAAGTCATTTGTAGTTTTGAAGAGATAAAACATGATCTTTTGATTTCATTTAAAGAGGGGTCTACATTTTGACTGACACAAAAAGGTTAGACTGTAGTAGGATAGATTCAGATGACGGAGAGTGATGAGGATTAGGAACCATTTCTTAGACGGACGTCACGTCCACTAGGCCCAAGTTAAGGACCCAACCCTTCTAGACGACCTCTTCCTTTACCCTTGGGTGAGGTCATAAGAACGGACCTCTTAGGGTACCTACCTCCTCGGACCGTCCGATGTCAGGTGCACCAGTGTTCTCAGTTTGTGTTGAATCGCTGATTTGGTGGTGGTGACTGACAGTTAGAGGAGTCTATTCTTTTGATTTCCGGTTGGTCTCTCCAAGATACTGAAGTCGTTCCATTATATGAATCAATTAGTATTACAACTCTGAGACTAAGGGTCCCGTCACAAAAAATGTGAAGGACTATAGAATTCTTATATTACAGTGTGAAATAGAGTGGACTGAACATATCTAAGATAATTTTAGATGAACGCGTATCCGTACCCCCTTTTTTGATTTGTGTTTCGATAAAACCTCGTAAATGGAAAGATGTACGTCCTGTTTCGGGTAAAAGTAGTCACGCTTAAGCTACGGTTGTTTTCGCCGTCTAGACCATCGGTGTCCACGTTCCCTTTTTCAACTACAGTAGATAGAGGTTCCCGAGGTACGTTTCTCCTGTAAGGTGTCCCAGAAGGAAACGCAGTCCTGACGCTCTGTAGAAGTGAAAATAATTTGTCGTCGTTTTCAAATATTATTAAATTCCCTCTTCCTTCAAGTCGTGACTCTTGATTTGACATCTTGAAGTTTCTGGACGTACTCTTTTTTGTTTTATATGACGAATGATGACTTTTTGTTCCCGTAAAAATTGTTAGTTCTTAGTATAATAGTTGTTACTTTTTATAATTAGTCTTGTTAAAAACGATAGTAGAGTTTCTACCTTAAGACTCGTAAAACGTACAGTTCTATTTTCTGGATTCTCCAACAATTTAAAAAACTAAGTTGTCTTTCTTTTTTCAGGGAGAAAATCGACTTTGTAAATTATGTTTTGGTCATGATTAGTATCGTGTAAAATCTCATTATTTATGATATGTCTTCGTGTAAGTAGAATTTTGTATAAGATTTAAATTTGACAGAATAGAAACTGGATTTTCGATCATCATTATTATGACGGTGTATTGATTCTCATAATATCATTAGATTTTACAGGATTAAATGTTTATTTAAATTATTTCTTCTCTCCGAAATCTACAAGTAATGCACAATTATAGTTTGGTTTTGGTGTCTTTTATATTCTCGACTTTTTTACACGGTGTCTTCGATCGACAAATGTTAATTTGTCCATAATTGTACGGTTATTTTTAAAGTAAAGACCCTTTTATTCGTGTACAATTTGTTTACTTTTATAAAGAAAAATAACATCTTTACGATGATTTTCGGATCTCTTTCCTCTTTCTCTTGTGTATCTGGAGGTACAAAGTCTCAGAAAAATTTATAATTTATTAAATAGAAAAAGTTAATACCTCTTAACTTTTAAAATCCGTTTCAGTGACAATTTTACAATACAGTTTTATTGTCTAAAAACAAATAAATATATTAAACTGTTTAATTAAGATTTCAAATGTGTTTTCTCATTTACGTAATCTTTACGAAACTTTGAAAAGTTTCCCCCTTGAACCCTTAAACACGATAGCCTATAACGTGACATGGTGTTTCGATATCATTGTTATTAAACTATGACTATGTTTTTGTCTGTTTTCTAGTTTTTTTGATTTATTCCTTAAATCTTTGTCTGGTACTTAATCTAAAGTTATAAACTATTTTCTCTGCATTGTAGTTATACCGTTCCTACCTGGGTTAAATATTTCTCCTTGTCCTAGGACGAGATAGACAAAACTCTTTCTTTGTCATATATCGGTAGAGTGTGACGTTAGTCTTATTTAGAGTTTATTAGATAGATTTCTCAAATGCCACTTTATTTGATAATGTCACAATCTTCTTTTATCTCAAAAATTTTTGAACCCTATGTCTTTCAGAAGGATTCTTTTTTGGTATTTAAGTATTTTCTATTTATATTAGTTGAATCGTTTCATTTTTGTCTTTCTGTTTTAATTTCCGTTCGTTGTCTTATTTCCTATATAAGTGACAAATATTCGTAATGACGGGACTTATATGTTTCCTTAGAATGTTCGTTACAAATTTTTCGGTTTATTCAGTCTTCTACTCTTGCCTTATACTAGTCATCAAGTGTTTTCTTCATGTTTACTAATGTTGTATGTTTTTCTACTAGTTGGAGAAATCAATCATTTGTCACTCTATCGTAAAAGGGACGTGGTCGGAGAGTTTCAATCAGAGGGGTGTTTCGTCTCTAGTAGTAACTTGATTCAAGGCTCATTTAAGCTCGTTTTTCTCATGGAACGGAATTCACAATCAGCGAGTCAACACAGGCTGAGAAACGCTGAAGTGTCTGACATCGGTCAGTGCGAGGAGACAGATACCCTAAGAGGTCCGTTCTTATGACCTCACCCGACGGTAAGTCCCATACGGTAAGTCCCTTAAGAACGGGCCTCTTAGGGTACCTGTCTCCTCGGGCTGCCAGATATCAGGTACTCCAGCGTTTCTAAGCCTGAGTTGACTCTGTTTCACTTCTTCTTGTTTTCTCGGAGAACTACTTTTAGTTTCTCCTCTCACTTTTCAACCGAACTTTGAGTTGTAAGTCTTTTGATTCTAGTATCGTAGACCAGAGTAGTGAAGTACCGTTTATCTATCCCTTTGTCCCCTTTGTCACTGTCTAAAATAAAACCCCCGGAGGTTTTAGTGAGGTCTACCACTGACGTCGGTACTTTAATTCTGTAAACGAGGAACCTTCTTTTCAATACTGGTTCTATCTGACGTATAATTTTTCATCTCTGTAATGAAACGGTTGTTTCCAGGTAGATCAGTTTCGATACCCAAAGGGTCACCAATACACACCTACACTCTCACCGGATATTTCTTTCGATTCTCATCTTCTTAACTGAAAATAGTGCTCGGAGACGTCAAGGAGAAACGAAAGACGGTATTCTCACCACAGTAGACGTATAGACTTCATTGACTAAAGAGAGACGTTAGAACTAAGGTCGAACACGAAGTAGGTCAGACCGTGAAGTTTACTACATGAGTCGTATATTCAATTTATTCGTTCAATTGTTATATGTCGGGACTGGATGAGAAAAGGGTTAAACCTTGGTCAGATAACAAGGTACAGACCAAGACAGTGAAGAACTGGACGTATGTCTAAAGAGTCCGCCGTCCATACCACCAGACCATAAAGGTAGAGAAAGTCTTAAAAGGTATCAAACAATACTAGGTCTATCAATTTTCGAAATCGTCTCAGTTACTTCGTCTTCATCTACAAAAAAGACTTTAAGAGAACGAAAAAGATACTAGGTTGTCTACAACCGTTAAACTAGAGACCAAGGAGACAGCGAAGATTTGGGTCGAACTTGTAGACCTTCAAGAGCCAAGTGCATGACAACTTCGGATCGAACCTCTTAAAACTCGCAATGAAACGATCACACACTCTACTCACGTTAACACGTCATCAAACTTGTAAGAAACCGTAACGGAAAGAAACCCTAACCTTACTTTTGACTGGAAAAGGTCAGGACACCGGTGACGACTCAAAAGGTTTAAACGAGCGTATAACTCACGTCGTGAAAGTGTCGTAGTTGAAAATCCTAAATTTTATCGAGTCGATATTAAGGTAATGGAGGTGATCGAAACAAGCATCACTACGAAGGATTGCGGGTGAACTGAAGTGTAAGGCCCTACAGACCGAGATCCACTCACTAGTGTCGTAGCACCAATAGACCTAGTGATTCGAGAAAAGACATATCAAGAAATACAATGTATATAATTTTTTAATTTTTATTTTATATGTGATATATGTGTTTACGTCATATATTATGTGTCGTGAAAACTTTTTTCCAAAAATTCATAAACCAACGATATAAATTTAATTAATTAGGAGATCAAAAGACAGTTAGACTGTCACTTAAACACCATTAAATTTATACACACACTATGTTCAGGTAACTTGTCAATGTGTTTTTAATGTAAGGACTTATGTAATATGTCCTTACCTATGATATTAATGTGTATTATCTTTTCGATAAATATCTATACTGTATATGTATGTGTGCAAAACTTACCATTAATCTTGTCATAGAATTAACCTGAAAGTCTTTCTCTGAGTGTCTGAATCTCCTGTTTGGATACCAACGGTCACCCTCCCAATCTCCCTTCCCTATCAATCCCTCAAACCCGATCAGTACATGTGAGACGATATAAATTTCACCTGTTTGTTACTCCTGGATGATATATCCTGTTCCTTGAGACTAGTCACAGTTCACCGTCGAACGTCCCCTCCCTTCAAACCCCCTCTTACCCATGTACATATAAATACCGACTCAGGGAAGTGACAAGTGGACTTCCATAGTATTATAACAAACAATTAACCGATATAGGGTTATGTTTTATTTTTAATTTTTTTTTTTTCTTGTCGTGGAATTCAAAGGTAATTTTGGAATGTTAATTATATATGTGTCTTGATATTTGATTATAAAATTATAAAAATTTTTTGGATATTATTAAGATTCATGTTATGGTGTGTCGAGTCGAAGGTCAACTCGATAAAGTTTAGGACTTTCTACTACGACATTATTCACGACGTAAGTTATACGGTCGTTTAAACCTTTTGAGTCGTCACCGGTGTCCTGACCTTTGCCAGTCAAAAGTAAGGTTAGTGTTTATTTCCGTTACGGTTTGTTACGAGTTTGATGGTGTGTTAACGTGAGTAGAGTGTGCGATTATTTCATTACGAGTTTTAAGAGGTTCAGTCCGAAGTCGTTATACACTTGGCACTTTAAGGTCTACAAGTTCGACCAAAATCTTTTCCGTCTCCTTGGTCTCTAGTCTAACGGTTGTAGACGACCTAGTACCTTTTTCGTTCTCTCAAGGTCTTTTTGTAGATAACTGATACGGTTTCGGAAACTGAGACACTTAATGTTATTTGACCTTTTAAGACTTTCTCTGTCCTTATGGTCTGGTGGACTGGACGGAGAACTCTTTGGATATACTTCCAGTCCTTCATTGTCAATCTTGACCTGTACCTTGTTGTCTGACCAAGGTTTATCCTTTTCCTTATGTAGTTCCGACATATGACAGTGGGACGAATAAATTGAATATACGTCTCATGTAGTACTCTTTGCGACCCGACGTACTTCGTGTTCGACCTTAGTTCTAACGGTCCTCTTTATAGTTATTGGAGTCTCTACGTCTACTATGGTGGGAATACCGTCTTTCACTTCTCCTTGATTTTTCGGAGAACTCCTTTCACTTTCTCCTCTCACTTTTTCAACCGAATTTCGAGTTGTAAGTCTTTTGCTTCTAGTGCCGTAGACCAGGGTAGTGAAGTACCCTTTATCTACCCGTTTGTCACCTTTGTCACAGTCTGAAGTAAAACCCCCCGAGGTTTTAGTGACGTCTACCACTGACGTCGGTACTTTAATTTTCTGTGAATGAGGAACCTTCCTTTCAATACTGGTTGGATCTATCGTATGAGTTTTCATCTCTATAATGAAACGGTTGTTTCCAGGTAGATCAGTTCCGATACCAAAAAGGACACCAGTACATACCTACATTCTCAACCTGACACTTCTTTCGACTCGCGGCTTCTTAACTACGAAAAATGACACCACAACCTCTTCTGAGGACTCTCAGGGAACCTGACGGTTCCTCTAGGTTGGTCAGGTAAGATTTCCTCTAGTCGGGACCTACAAGAAACCTTCCTTATTACGATTTCGACTTTGAGGTCATGAAACCGGTGGAGTACGCTTCTCAACTGAGTGACCTTTTCTGACTACGACCCTCCCTAACCCCCGTCTTCTTCCCCTGCCGTCTCCTACTCTACCGACCTACCGTAGTGTCTGAGCTACCTACACTCACACTCACTTGAGGCCCTCAACCACAACCTATCCCTCCGGACCGCACGACGCTAAGTACCCCAGCGTTTCTCAACCTGTGTTGACTTGCTGACTTGACCTGACTTG
>SJYO01052474.1:14474695-14542416 GCA_006410555.1 Capra ibex | reverse complement strand
AGTTTTCATCTCTATAATGAAACGGTTGTTTCCAGGTAGATCAGTTCCGATACCAAAAAGGACACCAGTACATACCTACATTCTCAACCTGACACTTCTTTCGACTCGCGGCTTCTTAACTACGAAAAATGACACCACAACCTCTTCTGAGGACTCTCAGGGAACCTGACGGTTCCTCTAGGTTGGTCAGGTAAGATTTCCTCTAGTCGGGACCTACAAGAAACCTTCCTTATTACGATTTCGACTTTGAGGTCATGAAACCGGTGGAGTACGCTTCTCAACTGAGTGACCTTTTCTGACTACGACCCTCCCTAACCCCCGTCTTCTTCCCCTACCGTCTCCTACTCTACCGACCTACCGTAGTGTCTGAGCTACCTACACTCACACTCACTTGAGGCCCTCAACCACAACCTATCCCTCCGGACCGCACGACGCTAAGTACCCCAGCGTTTCTCAACCTGTGTTGACTTGCTGACTTGACCTGACTTGACTTGACTCGTGTCGAATGTAAAATGAATCAGTTACAAAGCATTGATATTTATAAACAAAGAAATTGTTAGTCAGATAAGAGTTATCTTACCTTTGAAGTCCTCTCTTCAATTGACCATACAGTGTACATGGTTCGTCGATGTGGACCGACCCTTATTTGTCGTGAGTGCATAAACTACTTACTTATTACTTATTTTCCTCCTTACTTAATAAACAATATGTAGTCAAAACTGACTGTTAGGAGAATTTTTCATCCTTTCTTGTAAGATTCAACAAGTAATATATTTCGTATATATTCGATGTGTTTCCGTTTTCGTCTAACTTACCATCAATACTTCTCAAACGATTCACTTTCTCGTTCCATTCAGTTGACTGACTCTTAGTCACGGTCATGGAGAAGGGGAAGAATTTAATTTATGGTTTCATAGTTATATGTATATGGTATTTACACGTAAATGTTATCTTGAGTTCTAACGGAGGTGGTTTCAATCCTTTCGAATGAATAAAAGAGTATCTTTATTTGTAGTACAAATCTATAAAAGAATGTCTTTTTATAGATGGATTCTTAAATTTCAGAGAAAGTATTTTCTGAAGGGACCACCGAGTCTGTCATTTCGCAGACAGATGTTATACCCTCTGGGCCCAAGCTAGGGACCCAGCCCTTCTAGGGAACTTCTTCCTTTACCGTTGGGTGAGGTCATGATAACGGACCTTTTAGGGTACCTGTCTCCTCCGGCCATCCGATGTCAGGTACCTCGACGTCTCTCAGTCTGTACTGACTCGCTGAAGTGAAAGTGAAAGTATTTTCCAATTCGACGTCAATATTTTCTTTTAACTAATACACCTTAATGAGAGATGAAGGTGTGGTTGAACAATAAGTCGTTGAATAAACATGAAGTCTAATAGAAGACAAAACCGTCGTGACACTTCGAACACCCTAGAATCAAGGGGTCGGTCCCTGACTTGGGTCCATAACCGTCACTTTCGTGACTCAGGATTGGTGACCTGACAGTCCCTTAAGGGACATGAGAAGTCGTACGTTCAGTGAAGTGTATTATATAGTGCAGGGGGTCCGTCAAAAACGTCTTCCCCGTCTATTCCCACCTTCCTCTGTTTATTACAAATAGGTTGTCTTTCGCTTGAGGTACTCCTATCTCTGACAAAACGAAATGATTACATAGGTTTTTAGGATCTTCTTAAGAACCGTCTTCCTTTTGTTCTTTCCTACCTCCTTCCTTCCCTCGACTTCCTTTCATGGAGAAGTAAGTAGGTATGTACACATTCGTGTACTTTTCAGTGACTTGTTTTGACACGGTTAGAGATGTTCAGAAGTGTGTCGTTTATGTGTCGTCTACATCATTATGTGAAGAGACTTACATAGTGACTTTTTCTATTTCAAAAAAGATGAAAGAATACTACATTGTGATGACTTTTTAATAAAGATTGAACGTATATCATAACTAAACGTATCTCGTTACACTAGCAATTAGACCCCTTCAACAAGTTATTTTAGATGGTTAAATAGTCGATATTTCTGTTGTTTCTACTGTTTGGTAGATTAGTTTCGGTCTTTCTTTACGTTTGTTTACGTATGTTTATACAAAAGTTTTTGTTTTACGATACTTTTGAATGTACATGTTTTATGAACTTCTAGTAAAACACTTTTTAGTTAAAATTTCGTTTTTCAAGCGATGTTGAAAGGAAATTTATTTTCAAAACTTTGTGTAAATTTTATCAACTTCGTTTTCATAGATTAAGTTCTGTTAAACCATTTTTCAAGATGATACCTTTCATACCATCCGTATTGAATTACTACTAATCAGAAAAATTCCCCCACTTTAAAATGGAAAAAAATTCCGTATAAATTCGAAAGAATGTTCTTTTGATTGACCAACAAGATTGACATAGGTCATATGGTTATTGTAATGAATACTAAGAGAGATCCATTTTTCTAAAAGTGAAATAATCTTTTCAGTCTACCGACTGGTCACTTCCAAAAACGGTGGATTTTCAAGTAACATAGAAAGTGAGTGAATCACTGAGTTATTTAGCAATAATTCGAGAACAAAGTTTAAGATCAGATTTAGGAACTCTATGAAACCACTGGGATTTCCCGTTTGGAACCAAAGGACAGGGTTAAGTTTGAGTTTTGTTTTCAATATTATTCAGTCATATAATTCATACTATTTTCACTATTACCCCACACACACACAAGTTAGCGATTCGACACAGATTGACAAACGTTGGGGTTCCTGATGTCGTGTGGTCCGAAGGGACAGGTAGAGGGTCTCAAACGAGTTTAATTATCTTCCATGGTTTCAGTCCTGCGTTAACTTTGACCGGTTAACCTCATCTAAAGTAATTCTTCCATTGTAAAATTACCTCCTTAGACTTATTCGGTACGTATACTTTTTCGACCGAACTTTAAGTTGTAAGTTTTTTAATTCTAGTGCCGTAGTCGACGGTAGTGAGGTGCCGTTTATTTGCCTCTTTGTCACTGTCTGAAAGAAAGAACCCCAGGTTTTAGTGACGTCTACCACTGACGTCGGTACTTTAATTTTATGCGAACGAGGACGTTCTTTTCGATACTGGTTGGATCTGTCGATTTTTGTTGTCTGTAATGAAACGACTGTTTCCAGGTAGATTAGTTTCGATACCAAAAAGGTCACCAGTACATGTCTACATTGTCGACCTGGTGTTTCTTTCGACCCGTGACTTGACACTACGAAAACTTGACACCACAACTTCTTCTGAGAACACTCAGGGAACCTGACGTTCCTCTAGGTTGGTCAGGGAGGATTTCCTTTAGTCAGGACTTATAAGTGACCTTCCTGACTACGATTTGGACTTTGAGGTTTTGAAACCGGTGGACTACACTTCTTGGCTGAGTGACCTTTTCTGGGACTACGACCCTTTCTAACTTCCGTCCTCCTCTTCTCCTGTTGTGCCTTACTCTACCAACCTACCGTAGTGACTGAGTTACCTGTACACAAACTCGTTCGAGGCCCTCAACCTCTATCTGTCCCTTCGGACCGTATGACGTCCAGTACCCAAACGTTTCAGACTGTACTCACTTTTTGACTTGACTTGACTTGACTAGACTTGACTATACAGTCTTTTCTTGTCTTTTCCGTTCTTTTTTTTAGTCATCTCTTTGGGGTTTTTCTTTTGACGGATTTTACCAACTTCTTGTCGTTTAAGTCTCACCAACCTTGTCTTATTCGTTCCTCTTCTTGTTAAAATCTATTCCAGTCTCATCCCCAAGTCCTAGAACCTTCCTAAGTAGTGTTCGGTGATCTTGTCAAATCCGAAAAAATAAAAATTCAATAAATAAAAAATTAACTTCCTATTGACGAAATGTCTTAACACAACCAAAGATGGTTTGTAGTTGTACTTAGTCGGTATCCATATGTATACAAGGAGTGAGAACTTGGAGGGATCAAAACCGAAAGAAACATTTTATTTACTTCTCTTGGTCTCAAAATCTCTCTCCTTATCGACACCTAAACTGAATATAAAAGTTTTCAAAAGAGACACAAGATGAAGGTCTGACTGTCACATTCACCGAGGTACTGGAGTAAGGGGTCGTTTTGCCGACTTTTAATAAATTTTACTTAGTAGACTTCATAGACCTTTATGATTCTCGTGTTCTCTTTACTTCTTTGTGAGTGAGTTCTTTTAGTTCTTCTTTTTGTTATGATACACTATAACCTTGGTTTTGGACGGGGGAGAAAAGAAGGGAAGAGTCGAGCCACTCTGTCTTTGAGATGAGGTCCAACCGTGACGGTTCTTGTGTCCCACGAGGATTTGTCAATGGTGAGTCTCTCGTAGACGGATCCTCCCTGTCCTGTAGTCGTGAAGAGTAGGAGGGTTTCGGTGGACTACGACATCGATTCAAGGTCCATTCACGTTGGTTATCCACTTCCCCGGGGAGGAGGTGGGTTGACGGTAAGTGTCATTGCTTGTGGAAACGACGACGACGTACAACTTTTGTGATCCTGGGTCTAACGGGACGTTGGTCGATGAAATATTTCGACCCTAGGACGTGGTCCTTTCCATTCTGTTCTGAACTCCGGTGACATGTGAGAAAGTTACTCACGAGTCAATGATTTGACCCTCACAGTGTGTCTCTTTTTTTGTGTGGCGACGGAGAGGAAGAGTCATAGTCTCGAGTCGTTCTCTAAGACTGTCCCTCCATTCCGTTCAGAATTTTGACCACTGAAACCTAGAGAAGGGGGGTTTGGTTGAAGTAGACCTTACCTCAGAATTCGGGTTTGGGTTCGTGTTAGAGTTTTAGTCCTTCGAACACCACTTTCTGTTTACTCTCATCAGTCTGTGTCCGACTTACTTCACATTTGGTCGATCAAACGTCCCTTCTTATTCCTCTTAGTCCAAGAAGAATTGTCGACCCTACTAGGGCGGGGACCAGTGTTTTGTTTGAAGTTCGACACTGGATTTCTAGATGCGGAAGCTCATTCGAGTGACCTTTTTTTTTTTTTTTAGTCCGACTCTTCGTTAAATATAGGATCCCGTAACGACTTTAGTTACCTCGTCAGTGAACGTTTCAACATCTGAAATTGTAGACCTACACCAGTTCCTTTCGCACCTTCTCCCGGGACAGGTTTTGTGTCAGTAGGGTCCTATGTACACCTGTATAGGTTCAAACGTAGGGGGTCCTTGTGTTTGTCTACGAATTGTGTCAGTGTCTCAAGTGACTTAATTTACTGGGTCCGTAATTTGTTTGTTCGTTTATTATTATTGTTTGGGACCCGTTTCCTGTGATCGTGGGTCTCAGTGATGTTATGATATATTTTACAGGTCAAAGGTTGGTCTTTAATGTTGACACGTTTCTTTGTCCTTTCATATTGGGTATGTGGTCCCCATTTTTTTTCGTCTGTTGAAGGACTCTCTCGGTGTTCTGTAACCTAAATTATCGGTTTTTGAAGTTTCCTCGGTAAAGATTATACAATTTTTGATTTCCTTTAGTATTAATTTCTTCATTTCCTTACCTACGTCAGGTGACCTCTTTCCTTACCGTTCGATGAGGTCATAAGGACGGAGCTCTTGAGGTACCTGTCATACTTTTCCGTTTTTCATACTGTGGTCTTCTACTCCGGGGGTCCAGTCTTCCACAGGTTATACTATGACCACTTCTTGTCTATTTGTCGGGGTCTTTCTTACTTCTCCGACCCAGTTTCGTCTTTACTGTGAGTCAACGCCTACGTAGACCACCACTTTCGTTTCGGGCTACGATATTTCTTGTTACGACGTATCCTTAGACTTTACAATCCAGTTCCATTTGACATATGTCAATTCATCCTCTACCGTTCTCACTTGTAGCTGTAAAATCGTTTGTTACTTGAATTTACCTATCCTTACCCTCTTAAATTAAGTGTACTGGTAATATAGATGTTGACACCCGTTCTTAGGGAATGTTCTTTACCTCATCGGGTATATCAGTTGTTCTCAGACTTTACATCATGAACCCACGTAAGAGTTTTTGTTGTCTTACTAGAACCAAGCAAAAGTTCCGTTTCGTAAGTTGTAGTGTCATTAGGTTCAGATTCGGAGTTGGTGATTACAGCTTCTTCGAGTTCAACTTACCGAGATACTTCTGGATGTTCTGGAAGATTTTGTTTATGGTTTTTTTTCTACAGGAAAAGTAGTGTCTCCTGACCTTACGTTTTCGTCCTTCTCGATGGAACAAACCGGGACTTCATGTTTTACTTCGTCCCGTTTCCGATCTCTTAAAACAGTTCTCTTACGTGACTAGTGTCGTTTGTGGGAGAAAGTTGTTGTATTCTGATGAAATGTGTACCTGTAGTGGTCTACCAGTTATGGTTTTAGTATAACTAATGTAAGAAAGGTCGGTTTCTGTCTGTTCGAGGTATGTCAATCGTTTTTGTTCTGGACCTCGACTGATACCGAGTCTAGTACTCGAGTAATAACGTTTTAAGTCTGAATTAAACTTCTTTCATTCCTTTTGGTGATCTTGTAAGTCCATGTTGGATTTAGTTGGGGGAATACTAATAATATGTCACTTTCACTGTTTGACTAAGTTCTCTAATCTAGACCGTCTGTCTCACTGACTTCTTGATACCTGCCTCCGAGTACTGTGACATGTCCTCCGACACTAGTTTTGGTAGGGGTTCTTTTTCTTTACGTTTTTCCATTTCACCAACAGACACCTTCGGAATGTTTATCGACTCCTTTCTTCTCTTCGTTTTTCATTCCCTCTTTCCACTTCTATATGCGTTGACTTGCGTCTTAAGGTCTCTTGTCGTTCCTCTCTTTTCTTTCGGAAGAATTGTCACTTGTTATGTTACTTTATTCTCCTTTTGTTATTCCTTTTCTGATCTCTAGGGAAGTTCTTTTGACCTCTATGGTTCGTTTGTAAAGTACGTTATTTCCTGTCTTTGTCGTTCCTGCATTTTCTTCGTCTTTTCTAATTCTTCTCCACCGTCCTTATGTGTCTTCTTGATATGTTTTTTCCAGGATTACTGGACCTATTTGTGCTACCACTCCAGTAAATGGATCTCGGTCTGTAGGACCTTACACTTACTAAGGACCTCACCCGAAATCCTTAGTAATAGTACTTGTTTCTGTCGTCTTCACTATCTTAAGGTCGATTCGGTAAAGTTTAAGATTTTCTACTACGAAAATTTCACGACGTGAGTTATACAGTCGTTTAAACTTTTTGAGTCGTCACCGATATCCTGACCTTTTCCAGTCAAAAGTAAGGTTAGGGTTTCTTCCCGTTACGGTTTGTGACAAGTGTAATGGTATGTTAACACGAGTAAAGTGTACGATCGTTCCATTACGAGTTTTAGGAAGTTCGATCCGAAGCTGTGATAACCTTAGTTCTTGTAGGTTTACATGTTCGATCTAAATCTTTTCCGTCTCCTTGTTCTCTAGTTTAACGGTTGTGACTGACCTACACGACGATTCAGTGAAGTCAGCACAGACTGAGACACGCTGGGGTGTCTGTCGTCGGGTGGTCCGAGACGAGAGGGACCCTAAGAGGTCCGTTCTTGTGACCTCACCCAACGGTAAAGGAAGAGGTACTGACCTACACTCCCTTAATTTTTTTTTTTAGACGAAGACGAAGTGACTGATGTGATTTCGGAAATTGATATACCTAGTGTTGTTTGACCTTTTAAGAATCTCTACCCTTATAGTCTGGTGTAATGGACAGAGGACGCTTTAGACAAACGTCCGGTTCTTCGTTGTCAATCTTGACCTGCATCTTGTTACCTGACCAAGTTTTAGTCCTTTACTCATGTGGTAACAGTGAGACGAATAAATTGAATTCTGTGGGGTCACCGAGTCTGTCATTTCTTAGACGGACACTACGTCCTCTGGGCCCGAGTTAGGGACCCAGTCTTTCTAGGGACCTCTTCCCTTACCGATAGGTGAGGTCATAAGAACGGACCTTTAGGGTACCTGTCTTCTCGGACCGTCCGATGTCAGGTACCCCAGTGTTTCTCAGTCTGTGTTGACTCGTTGATTGTCAAACGAATTGAATATACGTCTCATGTAGTACTCTTTACGGCCCAATCTATTCTGACGTCCCTCTTTATAGTTATTGGAGACTATACGTGTACTATGATGAGATTACCGTCTTTCATTTCTCCTTGATTTCTCGGAGAACTATTCCCACTTTCTCCTTTCACTTTTCCAACCGAATTTTAAGTTTGAAGTTTTTTGATTCTAGTTCCATAGGCCAGGGTAGTGAATTACCGTTTTCCTACCTCCTTTTCATCTCTATCACTGTGTAAATTAAAAGAACCCGAGGTTTTAGTGACACCTACCACTGACGTCAGTACTTTGATTTTCGGTGAACGAGGAACCTTCCTTTCGATACTGTTTGGATCTGTTGTGTAATTTTTCGTCTTTGTAGTCAAACGGTTGTTTCCAGGTAGATCAGTTTCGATACCAAAAAGGTCATCAGTACATGTCTATACTCTCAACCTGGTAGTTCTTCCGACTCACGTTTCTTAAATACGAAAGTTTAATACCACGACCTCTTCTGAGAACTTGTAGGGAACCTGACGTTCCACTAGTTTAGTCAGTTAAGATTTCCTTTAGTTGGAACTCATAAGTGACCTTCCTGACTACGACCTCGACTGCGAGGTTATGAAACCTCTGGGCTACCCTTTTCGACTAAGTGACCCTTTCTGGGACTACGACCCTTTCTGACTCCCGTCCTTCTCTTGCCCCGTTGTCTCCTCTTTTACCAACCTACCGTAGTGGCTGAGTTACTTGTATTCGAACTCGCTTGAGGTCCTCTACCACTTCCTTCCCTTCGGACCGCACGAGATCAGGTACCCCAGTGTCTCTCAGCCTGTGCTCAATCACTGACTTATTGTTGTTTTACTTACATACTACTGTTACAGTGTTTATAGTTTAAAGTTACGTCTCTTAATACGATAAAAATTATCTTTAAGACCTCAACCTTCATGTTACTGACTATACTTCAGTGATCGCCGCGAGTTTCAGACATGTACATCTGATCGTCTTCTTACTTGACCAATTTCTCTTCTATCTAATTATCTCTAATACGTTAAATCTTTTGTCTCACCCTTTTTTTGACTTCTTTTACTTGTCTCGAAGTCTCTTTACATTTTGTGGTAATTCACGTAGTTGTATGTGTAGTACTCTTATGATTCCTTTTTCTTTTTTTTATGAGCTTTTTTGTTACCTACATGTTTTTACTTCTTGATGTCGTTGTGACCTTGTTTCTGTTTAGGGTGTTTGTGTCATGACTTGTTCCATCTTTCTTCATCTTACATCGACACGAGTATGTTTCAACTTGTCCATTTTATTTTGAAATAAAAATCAAAAACCGACGTGGTTAATGTAAGAGTGGTTGTCTCATCTTCCTAAGTGAAAAGATATTTGGGAGAGGTCGTACACAACAAACATCTGAAATAGTACTACCGATAAGACTGGTCACACTACACCATGGAGTCATTTCTTAGACGGACGTTACATCCTCTGGACCCAAGTTAAGGACCCAGTCCTGCCAGGGGACCTCTTCCTTTACCGTTGGGTGAGGTCCCAAGAACGGATCTCTTAAAGTGCCTGTCTCTTCTACCGTCCGATGTCAGGTACCCCAGTGTTTCTCAGTCTATGTTGACTCACTGATTGTGGACGTTAAAAGAGAGTATTAACACCCACAATTCGTAGAAAAGTACCCAGATAACCGGTAACACAGAAGAAGTCTTTTTATACATAAACCCAGAAGACGGGTAAAAAGTTGACCCAACGAACCTCCAAAAAATAACAACAAAAAAAAAAGAATAAGAATAACTTTACTCACTCGACAAAAGTATAACACCTTTAATTCGGGAGCAGTCGACGTAGTAAACGTTTATAAAAGGAGGTCAGACATCCGACAGAAAAGCAAAATACAAAAGAAAACGACATGTCTTCGAATGTTCAACTAATCTAGGGTAGACAAATAAAAACGAAACCAAAGATAACAGACCCCTCTGTCTGGATTCTTTTGTAACCATGCTAAATACAGTCTTTTACAAAACGGACAACAAAAGAAGATCCTCAAAATACCACAGTACGGAAAATAAATCCAGAAATTCGGTAAGACTCAAATGAAAACACATACAACACTCCCACACGAGATTAAAGTGACTAAATGTTCACCGATAGGTTGAAAAGGTTGTGTTGAACAACTTCTTTCACAACATTCAGAACGGAGGAGATAGTTTCTAATTGACTGAAGTCACACTAGTGATAACTTTATCCACACACCTAAATAAAGACCCGAGAGATAAGACAAGGTAACTAAGTATAGAGACAAAAACATGGTTATGATACGACAAAAAATATTGACATCGAAACATCATAAAAAATTTCAGACCCTCCCAATACGGGGGATGAAACCCTAAGACCCAGAAAATATCAAGGTATATTTGAAATCCTAATAAACAAGGTCAAGACACCTTTTGTAGTACCCATAAAACATCCCTAGTGTAATTTGGACATCTAACGAAACCCATCATGACGGTAAAAGTGTTATAATTAAGAAGGTTAGGTTCTTGTACCCTATAGAAAGGTAAAGAAACTGAGTAGAAGTTGTTTTATAAGATAAAAACTGGACTCTTTACCAATGTTTCTACAAACGATATGTGAATTTGACATGTACGAGATGTACATGTGTAAAATATACAAAGACTTATACATCAAGAATGTAAGAAGTTTCAGAATTTTCTATTATGTCAACGTTAAAAGGATCTTACCAATTTTTATTGGGGAACAGGGTGTTTCATGTTGTATGGGTTCACTCTAGTTGTTTAGGTGTGGGTCTGTATTCTGTCATTTTGACGTCTTGTGATTTCCTTTGTTCTTAGAGTTTTCGTTTGTGACTTTTTCTTGGGAAGTGGGTCATTTTATTAATCTGAAATGTCGTCTAAGAGTCGTTGCCTTTTAATGACAGTTGGATGTTAACACGATGAACTTTTGTTATTGGGAATTCTTACTTTCATTTACTATTTTGTTGTAAACTCTATTACGTCGAAAAGTGTACCTGACCAATAATCTTCTGTAATCAATTTATAGTATGATCATAACTCAAATAAAACAATTTTTCGAGAAGATGTCCTTTATGGAAGATTTCATAAATGTCTAGAGTACTACTCTATAAGATCGTCCTTTCCTCTGTGTTTTTCTCCTTCTCTACTTATCGTTTTCAGGTATTGATACCTTTGACTCTCCATCATTATTGGACTAAAGTAATACTACAAACCAGATAAAAGTTCATACGAATGTAAATGGTGTTATTGTTTGATTTTTATTCACTAAATTTTTTGTTCCACTTACCATGAAGGGACCACCGGGTCACCATTTCTTAGGTGGAACCTCATCAGCCCCTTGATTCTAGGGTGTACGATGTCTCGTTGATTCGTGTGTCCGGTGTTGATGACTCGGACTCTCGAGGTCTCAGGCACACGGTGTGATGACTCCGACGTACGACGTTACGCGGCGTAGGTTTCTAGGACGTACCGTGTTGATTGTGTCGGTTGTTGATTGAGTTGTGTCGGTTTGTTTATGTATTTATTTATTTTTAAAATTTTTCATTCCGATCCGAAGGACCATCGTGTCACCTATTCTTAAGTGGACGGTTACGTCCCTGTACCCAAGTTAGGGACCAGTTCCTTCTAAGGTGTCCGACACCTCGTTACCTCGGGGGAGCCGTGTTGATGACTTCGGACGTGGGAAGCTTCCGGACCCGGTGTTCACTACTCTGGAACACGACGTTGATGACTTAGGACACGCGGGACCTCAGTCGTTCATTGTTGATGACTCCGGTACACAACGTCGATGACTTCGGGTACATGGATCTCGGACACGAGATTTTGTTCTCTTCGGTTGTGTTGTTCTTTGGACACGTTACGTTGATCTCTCCTCGGGGTCAGGAGGGGTTGATCTCTTTCGGACGTGCGTCGTTGTTTCGGAGCCACGTCTGTTTTTATTTTATATTTCGGTACACATATACAGTTTTTTATAATTGTTTTTTTTCCGACTGAATTTTTAATTTTGTTCATTATTTTTGTCTCTGTCAAAATAGTCATTCGGTGAAGGTAATGTCCGTAAACACTTCTATAAGAAGTCCTATTTCCTTTCAGTCTCTAAATTTTCAGTCTTATCAGTCTCTAAATTTTTCTACCACTCCTTTCTTATATCATTTTTATATATGTTTGACTTAGTATAAAGATATCTTATAAGATGAAGATGTATTTCATTATATTGAACAACCTAAACTGTTCCTATTTTATTTTGTAATTTATTATTATTTTACAGCCAACCCTCTCCTGACTATATTTGACGATATTCTAGGTTGAAATTCTTGTTATGATTTTAGAGTACTTATTGGTGTATGTGTGATTCTAAGTGATTAAGGGAAAGGACATGGAAACAATCTCTTTAGTGACGTGTAAAATTATTCCATGGTACATGTGGTGGGAATACCGTCTTTCACTTCTCCTTGATTTTTCGGAGAACTCCTTTCACTTTCTCCTCTCACTTGTCAACCGAATTTCGAGTTGTAGGTCTTTTGCTTCTAGTACCGTAGACCAGGGTAGTGAAGTACCCTTTATCTACCCGTTTGTCACCTTTGTCACAGTCTAAAGTAAAAACTCCCGAGGTTTTAGTGACGTCTACCACAGACGTCGGTTCTTTAATTTTCTGTGAATGAGGAACCTTCTTTTCAATACTGGTTGGATCTATCGTATAAGTTTTCGTCTCTGTAATGAAACGGTTGTTTCCAGACAGATCATTTCCGATACCAAAAAGGTCACCAGTACATACCAACACTCTCAACCTGACACTTCTTCCGACTTGCGGCTTCTTAACTACGAAAACTTAACACCACAACCTCTTCTGAGAACTCTCAAGGAACCTGACGTTCCTCTAGGTTGGTCAGGTAGAATTTCCTCTAGTTAGGACCCACAAGAAACCTTCCTTATTACGATTTCGACTTTGAGGTCATGAAACCGGTGGAGTACGCTTCTCAACTGAGTAACCTTTTCTGAGACTACGACCCTCCCTAACCCCCGTCCTCCTTTTCCCCTGCTGTCTCCTACTCTACCGNTACGAAAACTTAACACCACAACCTCTTCTGAGAACTCTCAAGGAACCTGACGTTCCTCTAGGTTGGTCAGGTAGAATTTCCTCTAGTTAGGACCCACAAGAAACCTTCCTTATTACGATTTCGACTTTGAGGTCATGAAACCGGTGGAGTACGCTTCTCAACTGAGTAACCTTTTCTGAGACTACGACCCTCCCTAACCCCCGTCCTCCTTTTCCCCTGCTGTCTCCTACTCTACCGACCTAACGTAGTGACCGAGCTACCTGTACTCAAACTCACTTGAGGCCCTCAACCACTACCTGTCCCTCCGGACCGCACGACGCTAAGTACCCCAACGTTTCTCAGCCTGTGGTGGCTCGCTGATTTGACTTGACTACATGTTTATCAAGGTCGTGGTAAACATTATCTCTTTTTTTGACCTTTAGATTTGTAGGTAGTTCCTTGAGTGACCGTCAGGTCATCAATTCTAAGACGTCAAGGTGAAATCCCTTATACCCAAACTACGGACCAGTCCCTAGATTTTCTAGGAGTACGACGTCGTATCGGTTTTTTTTTCAGGTACTTATCCTTTACCGTTGTATAGTTATTTTACTTTGTGATCTCTCGTCAAATTTTCTGATTCTATTAAGGTATGTAATGTTTGTCTAACTTACTTTTCTCGATTAACGTTCATGATATATTGTCAAAAATGTAATTTCTTCTTTGGTATACGAAAGAAATATATGTCTGTATGTCTACCAGAAGTTGAATATTACTAAGTTGAATGTTGAAATAGTACTACGTTTTCGTTTTACGTAAGTTATCTTCGGTTTTGCATGAAACTTAAAACTTAAGACTAGAAAAGGGTCCGGTCGTCATACATCATGTTACGAGAGAGTACTGCGACCCGTTGCCGTTACTCGGTCACTCGGTGCCGATGGTCTGTCGGTGTGGAAGGGTTCCCATTTGTTGTCTATGTGAATTTAATAGGACATGGGTCTGTTGGTAAAACAAAGAACGAAAGTAATGTCAATAAATTATTTAATGGACTCTGTCAGCTATGAAATGATACTTTTTTCCGAACACAACCCACTGAGACGGGTTGACATGCGATTATATTCACAAGACTCGTGTTCCTTCCCATCCAATCGGATACGATATTACAAACCGTCCGATCCACATGATTTACATGAAAACTGACTGACCTACAAGTTAAATGACCTTTCATTAAGGTATTATTCTACTCTGTTTAGATATTATTGTATATGTTTTAGTATCTTTTTAATTTGTGTTCGACCATTGTCACCAATGTAGATACTTTCCTACTTCTTTCCCTTACCTAACCTTTGAACTCGGAGCAGATACTAAAAACATTTCTACCGATTACATAAAGAGTTATTATCGTTTTAATTGAAAATTTCTATTAAAATTTCGTAATTTGAAACTTAAGAAACTCACATTTCTGACATAGGTGACACAAGTTCATGACATGGTACCCGTTTGTATATCGTTCATTGTCTAAGGGTGTTGACCTTCTTTACCTCCCTCTATGTCTCCGACTGAGTTTTCTTTATAAAGGTTCATCGTCTGCAATAGTACATCGTCCCGTTAATACTCATCAAAGAACAGAAGGAAAATAAAAGAAGGCGAAGGATTAAAAATCTTTTATTTGTAAATATTTCCCTTTTTAATAAAATTTAATCAATTTTTGAACCATGTTAACTGTTTCACTGTTATTTCACTGCTCTACTTTTGAAGACTGACATACTAATCTAATCGTCGTAATTACAAAAGGTGATCAAACTACGAAAGAGTCTTCCGGTTCTCATATTTTTCTAATTTCCGATTCGGACTACTTTCAGAATAATTATTCTATTTTAATTTGGATATGTTTTAGTTTGGTCTCTGATTAATTAGTCACACGGTTAGTCAAGAGGTGGTATGAACACGTCCAACAGTTGTCTTCATCAATGGAATAGTTTCTTTTTGTCTAGATATCCCCTCCGCCCCGTATTGTCAGACCAAAGATTTTATCCCCCAATGTTTTTTACTGAGTTTGTATACGCGTACATTTAAGACTCTACTTCTTATGTGACAAAGAAATTAACACCCTACATATAATTCAGTAAGTATGGTGACGATAGAATCTTTGATTTTCGGGGTAAATTTTATTACATTGTAATTTTCTCTTCTTCGAGATTTGGTTCCTAGTCGTTTATAAAAAACTGTTGTCGACTTACATTAAAATACGAAACACCCGGTACACCACCGAGTCAGTGAGTCAGCACGGGTTGAGAACGTTGGGGTTCCTGACATCGGAAGGTCCGAGGAGACAGGTACCCTAAGAGGTCGGTTCTTATGACCTCACCCAACGGTAAAGGAAGAGGTCTCCTAGAAGGGCTGGGTCCCTAGTTTGGACCCAGAGGGCGTAACGTCCGTCTAAGAAATGACTGACTTGATACTCCCTTCGGTATGTCTGAACGTTAATGAGTTGAGAGACGACTTTACATTTCCGTCAATGTCTGTTATGGATTTACTCACACCGTTACAAGGTTATTTTGAAATAAATATTTGTGATTTTAGCCTTAAAGTGAATTAAAAGGGTATAGTATTTTATGATGCAAAAAATAAAAAGTTGGTGAACTTTTAAATTTTTAGTAAGGGAAACCGGGATGTTTTTATTCGTCATACTGGGGGACGAGATTTGATTGTACCTTTGGAGTGTTTAAACTCGTACTCAGACAGAACCTGATGAAAGTTTAGGTAAAGAGAATTGCAAGGATTCCTTTAGAAAAATAATGCGTTTACTAAACGGAGGTGAGATTCGTAAATGAAAATGTACAGGACGACTCAACCGGGATCGTACTATACTCTTTGTTTGTTATTCCTGATAAAATTCTATGATTTTTAAGAAAGACGTAGGAGTATGAGAATTGATATTTTGAGGTGTCTGGACTTTATTAAACACCTGTGTCCGAACAAACGGTTAATCTGTTTTAAGTCCTTTATTTATCTCATGGACTCTTTATGACTGTACTTTATGAATTGGATGGTGTACTGTCGATGTTACTTTGCTTCTAGTAAGAATTATTATGTACAACTTCGTCATTCATTTTGATAGGGATTACTACAATTGGTCGTGATTGATTTACAAATGTTTTACCAGGACTAAAACTCCCGGAGTCATTTGAAGATCTATAAGTATTGATAAACGTATATTTCTCACTCTTTTACTAGTTCTGCAAATCTTAACCCACGTCAAAGTATAAAGTGTTTTTCTTCTTTAAGACAACGTCCACATTTTCCTCATTATTACTTTTGTTTATATTTATTACTTTTTACGTTCTTCATTTTTTCATTTCCATATCTTCACTCTATATTGTTAATTATCTCAGATTTAATGTAAAATTGTTCTTTTCTCTTGTCGGTTTCCATCTGTTTTCAAATCGTTGTGTTTCCTTCGTTGACCCAAAATAATTTCTCGTCTCTTTTGTCAAATATACTTATTACCACTACTACGGTCTTCTTTCTCCCTCATTCTTTTCGTTTACTACTTTTATTTTGTAATTTTACTTCGGTGGTAAATCAATGGGTCAATGTTAGATTGAGTTTAGTAAAGACGTTATATAAATACCAGAATAATATATCTTCATACGTTGGTAATGAAAGGTTAATGACATTTTTAGTGTTATATAGATAATTACCTTTTCAAATTCTTAGTTCTACCATTATAATTATTATATACGTGTATTATTTTACAGTTTCTATTGACGTTTGAAGACAATGATGTGAATGTTGGACACCTTTTCAGATTAAAACTATTACCGATCTTAAAGTCGTGAATAATAAGTAGTTAAAACCCCTTGTTCCGTTTAATATCATTTAACAATGTTTGTAGATGTTACGAAGATCTTCGGACTTACGTGTTTTACTCCTAAAAATTTTTTAAGAGGAAGTTTCGTTATCCTTACATATTCTTATGTGATTGGTTCGTCTTTAGATATAGTTTGACTCTTAGTCTTCTTGATCGAACTGCAAAAACTCATTGTTAGATCTGATGTTAGATGATCCAGTTTTGATTTTAACGACTTCATCGTTTTAAGCTAAATATTCTAATACAGAGGATTTGTTTCTGATTAGTTATTTGTCCAGAATCTCAATCCTTGTTCATAGTTCACGGGACATGAAAGCCACATCCACATTGACATTTGTTCCTACTTCAAACTCTTTTACTCTTCCCTCTCCTTTTTGTCTACTCCTTTGATATAGTATTCGAATTGTCGTTTTAGACTCATTTCTTTTGATGTCTAGTAAGAGTATTTTTGTATTTATGTTTTTAGGATTGTGTTATAATCGTTTTGATTTAAGTTGTTACAATTTGATCTCAAAAGGGTCTTCACGTTCTGAAGTATTATCATTTCATAAGTAGAGGAGTTGTCCAGTTTTGTTTGTTTGTTTTTTTTGTTGACAAGTGGAGGTCTTCATGAATTTTCAGTGAATTATTTTTGGGTGATGATACAGGAATACTTGAGAGAATTATTTTGTCCTTATTTTTCTAGTAAGATATTGTATTATTACCCATAGATGGGATTGTGTAAGATTACTGTTTGTTACTTCCTTAAGAGTCATTTTAGTCCTTATTACATCCTACGATAGTAATGATAATTGTAATAAAGTTTTCGACATCAGTTACAATTTATTTTGAAATTTTAATTCGTTATAATAATATACACTTCTTGTTAATTTTTGTCTTTTACTTCTGTTTGTACATAATGGTTATAGTATTATTTTACCCTTGTAATGTCTACGGTGTTCTTCTTCATTTTCGTATTTTCCTTTACGGATGTAAGACAATTTTTGTTTGTTTGTTTTTTTGTGTCCAAAAATTTTGACTGGGTCCCCTGAAGGGACCGTCAGGTCACCAATTCTGCGGAGTGAAGGTGACGGCCCCCGTACCCAAGATAGGGACCAACCGCTTGTTTCTATGACGTTCGGTGTCTCGTGTCGGTTTTTAGTATGTTAACTTCTTTTTCTTTCTTTTTCTTTTTGACTGGGGGTTTGTTTATCTTTTGGATCTGACGGGAGATTTCCAATCACATTAAAATTAACATAAAATTTTATAAGAGTTTACCGAAGTACTTTCTCAGGAGTTTTTTAAATCTTCATTATGTTTTGAGTCTGTTTCAGAATGTCTCTTCTAATCTGCTCCTTTGTGAGGAGTTCCGGAAAATACTCCACCATATAAGACGATAGTATCGGACTGTTTTGTACTGTTCTTTTCTTTTAAGGGTTTTTTCTTAGAAGTACTTGTGTCCGGTTTTTCTGGAAACTTTGAATTGTGTTATATCGTTTATGTAATTTCTTTTATATAGTACTGACACTAATTCGGTCCCTACTTTTTAATGAAATTGTAAGTTTTCAATCAATCACCTATTGACTTGTTTGACGGTTCCTCTCATATGGTCCTACCGTCACTGTGATTTCTTATGTTAAAGTTCGTCGGGTCTATGGACGTGTTGGGTGACGGAATCACTCGTTCAAGTACACTTCTACTTCAACGAACTACCAGTCCTCTAGTCTTATTTCGCCGAGTCTATATTTAGTCAATAGTCAACCGAGATTATCGGGTGATGAAAGTAGGAGTAAATAAGTAAGTATATGTATAACATTTACATAATATTTCATTTACTGTTTTCCATAAATTTTATGTTTGTTATGAAACTTTATTTTGTAATGTTTATGTTTGTGTGATTTTTTTAGTTATTCACCTTTAGTGGCGTAATTGGTTTATTTCTTAGTACTAGTTGAACTTTCTACGTCTTTTCACTGTTTTAAATTGTGGATAAATACTATTTTTGAGTCATTTAGTCTTTGTTTTTCTTTGAAGGAGTTACATTATCGTATAGACATTTTCCGAATGTCGATTGTAGTATGGATTAACCACTTTAGGACTTTTGAAAAGGACTTTAGTTTTTCAGTTGTGTCAGGTGAGAGTTGACTGAATAAGTTTGGAAAACGATCTGTCTACCCGTCCTCCCCTGTATTCAGATGTATATCGGTTGAGTAAAGTAAGTTGTCGTCTTTGATTGTGTTGTGACATTTCGCTAATATGGGGCTAATTTTTTCTTGTTGAAAAAAATGATCTACAGGGTCGGTCGTGTCGTTCTGTTATTCGTTTATTTCTAACACTCTGATTTTGGTTAGAAATAAACGTTTACTATATTGAAGTATGTGTCTTCCAGGTTTCCTTTTCTTTTTGATGAACTTGATTCACTTAAATCGTACTGGTGACCTATGTTTTCCATATGTGGTTGTAGATGACGTAAAGATTTTAGATCATTGTATGTTATATCTGTCTTTCATTTTGGTGTTGTGATGAATATTAATTTATTTTGTGGTTAATGAATCCTTATTTAAATGACTGTACACTTTGTGTAGATATGACTTAGTGTTTTATGACGTCTTTACTTACCTCTCTAAGTGCTACCAATATTTAACCTTCTGTACTATAAAAATTCTATAGTTGATAGGAGTTTAATTTCATAAATAAGTTTCGTTAGGTTTAGGTTTACGTAAAAGTACTTCACTTTTCCGTTCGATTATAACGTTCTATTTCGAGTTTTGTAGGTTGTCTTAAGTATAGGTTTTATATATTTCTTGAGGATGTTTAGTTATTATTTTCTGTTATGTTAAATGTTTTTACCAGTTATTCGTCAATTACACAAGTGGTGGTGACCAGTAGTCCCTTTTCGTTTAATTTTGATGTGAATCTATAATGATGTGTTAGTGGTCTTAACGATATTAGTTAAAGTTCACAATCACTCCTGTACTTCGTTGATCTTGACGGTATGAAACTAATCTCACATTTTGTCCTGTTGATAAAAACCTTTGATCGTCAAAAATTACTTCAATTTGTGTGTGGATGAAATGGTAGGTCTTTAAGGAATCGATCTATATATGAGTTCATTGTACTCACACATACTGATTGTTTTCTAAACATGTTCTTACAAGCATTGTCGTAATAAGTATTATCGAAGGGAAGGAAGGGGGTGTTTTTTTCCTTTACTAAATTTGCAGGTAGTTGTCTCCTCACCTACTTGACACGATATAAGTATGTTACCTTATGATGAAGTGTTGTCTTTTCTATAATGATAATGTTTATTAATGAAGTTATTTAAAGTTTTTAATAATAATACAGATCTCGTTCCTCGGTTCGTGTTTCTTCGTGTTCCGAAGTAATGTATTCGATTGGTTTTCAGTCTACGAAAAAGTAGTACCCCCCAACCTTACGTTTTCATTCTGCAGTTCTCTGTGACCCTTATTGTGCGTTCCAACCGGGAAATCATGTTTTATTTCGTCCCGTTTCCGATTGTCTCGAATCTTTTACGTGACTAGTATCGTTTGTGGGAGAAAGTTATTGTGTTATCTGTTGAAGATGTACCGGTAGTGGTCTACTAGTTATCACTTTTGTCTGACTAAGATAAGAAACGTCGGTTTCCTCTTCGAGATATTTCAGTCGTTTTTGTTCTGGACCTCGACTGACACCGAGTTTGACACTCGAGGAATAACGTTTTAAGTCCGAATTTTACTTCCTTCATTCCTTTTGGTGATCTAGTAAGTCCATACTGGATTTAATTTAAGAAGTACTAATCTGTCACCTCCATTGGTTGTCTAAGTTCCCTAGTCTAGACCATCTAGTCTCATGACCTTCTTGGTACTACCTTTAAGTATTGTGACATGTCCTCCACCACTGGTTTTGGTAAGGGTTCTTTTTGTTTACGTTCTTCCGTTTCATTAACAGACTTCTCCGGAATTTTATCGACTCGTTTCTTCTCTGCACTTTCGTTTCCTCTTTCATTTTCTATATGGGATAACTTACGTCTCAAGGTCTCTTATCGTTCTTCTCTATTCTTTCGGAAGAATTCATTTGTGACGTTTCTTTATCTCTTTTTGTTATGTCACCCTTTCTGATCTCTAGAGAAGTTCTTTTAGCTTCCATAACTCCCTTGTAAAGTACTTTTCTACCCATGTTATTTCCTGACTTTACCGTTCTTGGATTGTCTTCGTCTTCTCTAATTCTTCTCCACCGATCTTATGTGTCTTTTTGACATCTTTTTTTCCAGAATTACTGAACCTATTGACGTTACCACACCAGTGAGATGACTTCGGTCTGTAGGACCTCACACTTCAGTTCACGTGGAATCCTGAATAATGGTACTTGTTTCGATCATCTCCACTGTCTTAAAGTCAACTCGATAAGGTTTAGGATTTTTCTACTACGACAATTTCGCGACGTAAGTTGTACAGTCGTTTAAACCTTTTGAGTCGTCACCGTGTCTTGACCTTTTACAGTCAAAAGTAAGGTTAGAGTTTCCGTTGTGGTTTCTTACAAGTTTGATGACCTGTTGACTCGAGTAAAATGTACAATCGTTACATTACGAGTTTTAGGAATCTCGATCCGAAGTTGTCATACACTTGGTTCTTGAAGACCTACATGTTCGACCAAATCTTTTCCGTCTCCTTACTCTCTACTTTGTCGGTTGTATTGTAGGCAACCTAGTATGTCTTTCGTTCCCTTAAATTTTTTTTTTAGATGAAGACGAAGTAACTAATACGATTTCGGAAACTGAGACACCTAGTATTGTTTGACACCTTTTAAGAATTTTCTCTATCCTTATGGTCTATGAAATGGACAGAGGACTCTTTGGACATACGTCCAGTTTTTCGTTGTCGATCTTGGTCTGTACATTATTGTCTGTCCAGGGTTTTACCTTTTCCTCGTACTCCGACATGTAACAGTACGACGAATAAATTAAATATACGTCTCATGTAGTACGTTTTACGGCCCGACCTACTTAGTGTTCAACCTTAATTCTGACGGTCCTCTTTATAGTTGTTAGAGTCTACCGTCTTTCGTTTCTCCTTTCTCTGAGAACAACTCCCATTTTCTCCTCTCACTTTTTCGACCGGATTTTGAGTTGTAAGTTTTATGATTCTAGTACCGTAGTACAGGGTAGTGAAGTACCCTTTATCTACCCTTTTGTTACCTTTGTCGCTGTTTAAAAGTGAGGTTTAAGTGACGCCTGTAACTGACGTTGGTACTTTAATTTTCTGCGAACGAGGAACCTTCTTTCACTACTGTTTGGATCTGTCACATAATTCTTCGTCTCTGTTGAAACGGTTTTCTCCAGGTATATCAGTTTCGATACCAAAAAGGGTATCAGTACATATCTACACTCTCGACCTGATATTTGTTCCGACTTTTGACCTCTTGACTACGAAAGTTTGACACCACGAACTTCTCTGAGAACTCTCAGGGAACCTGACGTTCCTCTAGTTTCGTCAGTTAGGATTTCCTTTAGTTGGGACTTATAAGTAATCTTCCTGACTCCGACTTCGAGACCATGAAACCGGTGGACTACGTTTCTCGATTGAGTAATCTTTTCTGGGATTACGAGACTTTCTAACCCCTGTCCTCTTCCCTCGTTGTCTCCTACTGTACCGACCTACCGTAATGGTTGAGTTACCTGTATTCAAACTCGTTTGAGATCCTCTGTCACTTTCTGTCTCCAGGGGCCGTAGGACGTCAGGTACCCCAGTGTTTCTAAGTCTGACCTGAATGCCCGATTTGTTGTTTGTTGTTTTCAGTCTTACGAATGAAGAGTCACCCTTGTCACTTTGACGGACCTTTCTCCCTTGGTGGACTAATATTTTCAAAGTATAAAACTAGACCCACAACCTCTGTTCGAACGTATGTATGTATTTTCCAGTTCACAGATCAAAATATATTCTTAACAGAGAGTTAAAACATGACACGTTTCCTTTTTTTCCTTTCCCTTTTCTTGTTCACTGTAAAATTAAATTTAAAGTACTAGATTTAGTTTAAAATGGAGAATGTTACTGTAGTTGTTTAAAAAAACACCTTCCCTCACAAGAGATACTATGTGTCAGGGAGTTTAACAATCCTTATATGGAGTATAACATAATAAGAAACTTATCGGGTGACTTTACGGTAATAATGTGTAAGTCGGACAACTTACAGATTCCTATTATGTAATTCTCCTAAAGTTGTCGTCAAGATAAAAGAGAGTAAACGGGTTTTTGCAGGTTCGAAGTTGTCTCGTAAGTATGAAGATTGTGATACAATCGAGAAGAGAAACACTGAATTTTGATTAACAATTAAAAAAGTTTAAGTTAGTAGATTCAAGTGACATTTTATTAATCGTTAACGTTTTGACGTTGTTAATTTTTTTACACTTCAATGGGTGTTAGGGTATAAGATGATGTATTTCAAGAGACATAGGTGTGTGGAGTAATGCATAATATTTACAAGTGTATTAAATTTTCCCCCTTCCTAGGACGACGTGGGATGAGTCCTTAGACCGGGGTACGAATTACGATAGAAGGGAAGCATTCAGAACTCACTACAGAGAGTTACGTATTATAAGAAGATGTGTCGACAGAACATTAAATAAATCAGTCAGGGGACAATGATTTTTAAACAAAAGTTTTAAAAAAGTGACACTTGTTACAACATTGATTGTCATGTAAAGACAATTAAAAAAAAAAGTATAGAAAAATGATATTGAAATTTACCGGATTTTACTAAGACACACTGGTAAATCCCAGAATAACCACTAAGACCCGTCTATCACTTCTAAAAAACAAGTTTCCGGTCTACCGTTTATGAAATCCGTGACTCCCGGTACCTGTAAGAAACAACAAATAAGAAAACAAAAGTGTTTGAAAATTTTAACATTTTATGGTGAGAAATCGAGTACCTGGAATGTTTTTGTTAGGTTCCTGTCCTACACCAGACGTCCGGTCAAACGACTGGGTTAAATCTAGTACAAAATATTTTTCTGGGTACTTCTGTCTTTCAATGGAATCTTAAGAACCACCCACACGGTCAGTGGTGTAAAATAACCTGTCACATCGTATTATTCAAATTAAGAATCAATAAAATCCTTTTAAAAATAAAAGAATACTAGAGAAGAAAATTGGTGGTGTTCTAGTGGAGTGGAGATTCGACTATTCTAATAATTTTACAAAATAAGTTAAAAATTTTAATACTTCCGACGACACGTTTTTTACATGTCAAAATTTCCACGAATAGTCTTAGTCACTAAAACGATTACTAGTATTGAGAAGTCGAAACTGTAAGATCCTTAGTCTCTTGATTCTACCTGACCTTACCCACTTAAATTGAGTCTACTGGTAATATAGATGATGACACCCGTCCTTAGCGATTCTTCTTTACCTCATCGGTAGTACCAGTTGTTTTCTCAGGCTTTACGTGACGAACCTACGTTAGAGTTTTTACTTTCTTACTAGAGACAATCAAAGGTTCCGTTTGGTAAGTTATAATATCATTAGGTTCAGATACGGGGTTAGTCATTACGACATCTTCACCTTCAACTTGTCAAGATACTTCTAAATATTCTGGAAAATCTTGATTGTGGGTTTTTTCTATAGGAAAAGTAATATACCTTGACCTTACGTTTTCATTCTTCGGTTCTTTGTAGACCTCCTTGTCCGTTTAAACCGGAACCTCATGTCTTACTTAGTCCTGTCCCGATTGTCTCAAAACTGTTCTCTTACGTGACCAGTATCGTTTGTGGGAGAAGATTGTTGTGTTCTCTTCTGAGATGTGTACTTGTGGTGGTCTACCAGTTGTGCCTTTAGTCTGGCTAATATAAGAAACGTCTGTTTCTATCTCTTCGAGATATGTCAGTCGTTTTTGTTCTGGTCTTCGACTGACACGGAGTCTAGTACTTGAAGAATAACGGTTTAAGTCTGAATTTAACTTCATTCACCCCTTTTTGTGATCTGGTAAGTCCATACTGAATATAGTTTAGGGAATGTTAATATGTCACCTTCACTCTTTATCTAAATTCCCTGATATAGCCTATCTGTCTCACGGACTACTTGATACCTGCCTTCAAGCACTGTGACATGTCCTCTCTCCCTAGTTCTGGTAGGGGTTCTTTTTCTTTACGTTTTTTCGTTTTACCGACAGACTCCTCCGGAATGTTTATCGACATTTTTCTTCTCTTCACTTTTCGTTTCCTCTTTTCCTTTTTATATGGGTAAACTTATGTCTCAAGGATTCTTATCGTTCTTCTCTATTCTTTCGGAAGGAGTCACTAGTTTACGTTTCTTTATCTCCTTTTGTTATCTTACCTTTCCTTTCTCGAGAAGTTCTTTTAATCTCTATGGTTCCCTTGTAAAGTACGTTTCTACCCGTGTTATTTCCTGTCTTTACCATACCTGGATGTCTTCGTCTTCTATAATTCCCCACCGTTCTTATGTGTCTTCTTGATATGTTTTTTCAATAAGTACTGGGTCTATTAGTACTACTACACTAGTGAGTGGATGTCGGTCAGTAGGACCTTACACTTCATTTCACTCGGAATCTTTCGTAGTGATCCTTGTTTCGATTACCTCCACTACCTTAAGGTCACCTCGAGAAAGTTTAGGACTTTCTACTACGACACTTTCACGACGTGAGTTATACGGTCGTTTAAACCTTTTGAGTCGTCACCGGTGTCCTGACCTTTTCCAGTCAAAAGTAAGGTTAGGGTTTCTTTCCGTTACGGTTTGTTACGAGTTTGATGGCGTGTTAACGTGAGTAGAGTGTACGATCATTTCATTACGAATTTTAAGAGGTTCGGTCCGAAGTCATTATACACTTGGCGCTTGAAGGTCTACAAGTTCGACCAAAATCTTTTCCGTCTCCTTGGTCTCGAGTTTAACGGTTGTAGACGACCTAGTAGCTTTTTCTTTCTCTCAAGGTCTTTTTGTAGATAAAGACGAAATAACTGATACGGTTTCGGAAACTGACACACCTAGTGTTATTTGACAACTTTTAAGACTTTCTCTACCCTTATGGTCTGTGGACTGGACGGAGAACTCTTTAGACATACGTCCAGTCCTTCGTTGTCAATCTCGACCTGTACCTTGTTGTCTGACCAAGGTTTATCCTTTTCCTCATGCAGTTCCGACATATAACAGTGGGACGAATAAATTGAAGATACGTCTCATGTAGTACTCTTTGTGACCTGACCTTCTTCGTGTTCGACCTTAGTTCTAACGGTTCTCTTTATAGTTGTTGGAGTCTCTACGTCTACTGTGGTGGGAATACCGTCTTTCACTTCTCCTTGATTTTTCGGAGAACTACTTTCACTTTCTCCTCTCACTTTTTCAACCGAATTTCGAGTTGTAAGTCTTTTGATTCTGGTACCGTAGACCAGGGTAGTGAAATACCGTTTATCTACCCCTTTGTCACCGTTGTCACCGACTCAAATAAAAAACTCGAGGGTTTAGTGACGTCTACCACTAACGTCGGTACTTTAATTTTCTGCGAATGAGGAACCTTCTTTTCAATACTGGTTGGATCTCTCGTATAATTTTTCGTCTCTGTAATGAAACGGTTGTTTCCGGGTAGATTAATCCCGATATCAAAAAGGTCATCAGTACATACCTACACTCTCAACCTGATATTTCTTTCGACTCACGATTTCGTAACTACGAAAACTAGACACCATAACCTCTTCTGAGAACTCTCAGGGAACCTAAAGTTCCTCTAGTTTGGTCAAGTAGGATTTCCTTTAGTCAGGACTTATAAGTAAACTTCCTGACTACGACTTCGACTTTGAGGTTATGAAACCGGTGGAGTACGTTTCTTGACTGAGTAAACTTTTCGGGGACTACGATCCTTTCTAACTTCCGTGCTCTTCCCCTGTTGTCTCCTACTCTACCAACCTACCGTAGTGGCTGAGTTACCTGTACTCAAACCCACTTGAGGACCTCAACCACTACCTGTCCCTCCAGACCGTACGACGTCAAGTGCCCCAGCGTTTCTCAGTCTGTACTGACTCGTTGACTTGACTTAACTTGACTAGTTTATGAGGCTTCTATAAGAAACTTTCCGATGACAATTGTTTGTCACGTGAGGGTTGAGACCGATGCATTACTAAGTGTCGATGTCGTCATTTGTAGTAGTGGATTAACAGGGGTAGAATAGGGTATCGGACAGAAACGTAGTAGATAATTGAGAAATGTTTTTGTGTGCAGTTTCTTTACGTTATTTATAAATTTTCATTCAACAAATGGTTATATAATAAAGTGATTTTACAAAAATTGTCGTAGTTGTTTCATATGTTAACTTTGTTATTCCCATTCTGGTCACTGTAATGTTTCTTGATTTTCTCGTACAGAATACTCATATAAGTGAAATATAAAATACGAGAAAACATTTTATATATGATTCGTTTCTTACGAACTTCTTCCTATTTTCCTTTTCAAAAAAATTTTTTCTTTTGTCTTCTGTCTGAAATATCTACGTACCACCTTTTGATTGCCTTTCTGTTAAGTTATACAACTATTATGATGGTCGAAACCACTTGAGCCCCTACGAAGTATTTAGATGACCTAAACCAAGAAAACCAGGATCACTGATCCGACCTTGTAGTCTTAATCATCCTATTCAACGACAACGAGAACAAGTCAACGATTCAACACAGGTTGAGAAAACGTTGGGATGCTTGATGTCGGTCGGTCAGAGGAGGGAGGTACCCTAAAGGATCCTTTCTTATGACGGACCCAACGGTAAAGGAATAGGTCCCCTAGAAGGATTGGATCCCTAGTTTGGACTCAGAGGACGTAACCGTCGACCTAAGAAATGGTGACTAGGTGGTCTCTTTGATGTTTTGTATTGGATGAGGGCGAAGTCGGGTAGAGGGAGCCAGGTTAAAGGAATATTCTCCAGATGAAATGTCAGAAAGATACACGTGAGATTCTCTCTTTCCTCTTCCTCTCCTTTTTTCTTTACCCTTTTATTTCCTATGATAGTTGGTGTATAGTAATTTTGTCAGAAAAAGAGTGTCCTTTAAAGTGAAAAGGGTTTCATGAAAACCGGTAGTATCCCAGGCCGTCTAAAAGAATGGTTCCTTTCTTTCTTTACACTTATAATTCGAGTAAGAGATAAAGTTCATCTGAGTTCCGATCTTTCCCGGTCTTTTATATATATCGTCCTCTAGATCCAATGTCAAGACTGAAAGTGGTATTGAACAAGACCCATTGACCAGTTCAATGACTGAAAGACACCTAAAGAAATAAACGTTTTATTTCCCTAACATAATTTATGACTCTAGAGAGGACTAAGATTTTAAGATTTTTATGTTCCACGAATTTTGAGGGTGTTGATTCGTGTTTCATGGAATTTCCCTGATATAGTCAAGTCAAGTCAAGTCAACGGGTCAGCACAGGCTGAGAAACGTTGGGTTACTTAGTGTCGAGTGGTCCGGAGGGACAGGTAGTGGTTGAGGGCCTCAAGTAAGTCTGAGTGCAGGTAGCTTAGTCACTACGGTAGGTCGGTAGAGTAGGAGCCAGTAGGGGAAGAGGAGGACGGGGGTTAGGGAGGGTCGTAGTCCCAGAAAAGGTTACTCAGTCGAGAAACGTACGCCACCGGTTTCATGACCTCAAAGTCGAAATCGTAGTAAGGAAGGTTTCTTTAGGGTCCCGACTAGAGGAAGTCTTACCTGACCAACCTAGAGGAACGTCAGGTTCCCTGAGAGTTGTCAGAAGAGGTTGTGGTGTCAAGTTTTCGTAGTTAAGAAGACGTGAGTCGAAAGAAATATCAGGTTGAGAGTGTAGGTATGTACTGATGACCTTTTTGGTATCGGAACTGATCTACCTGGAAACAACCGTTTCATTACAAAGACGAAAAATTATACGACAGATCCAACCAGTGTCGAAAAGAAAACTCCTCGTTTACAGAAAATTAAAGTACCGACGTCAGTGGTAGACGTCACTAAACCCTCGGGGGGTTTTGTCAGATAGTGACAAAGGTAACAAAGGGGTAGATAAACAGTACTTCACTACCCTGGCCTACGGTACTAGAAGCAAAAAACTTTCAACTCAAAATTCGGTTCAACAATTGAGAGGAGAAAGTGAAAGTAGTTCTCCGAGAAATCAAGAAGGAACGAAAGACGGTATTGCCACCACAGTAGACGTAGAGACTCCAATAACTATAAAGAGAACCGTTAGAACTAAGGTTGAACACGAAGTAGGTCAGGTCGTAAAGAGTACTACATGAGACGTGTATTCAATTTATTCGTCCCACTGTTATATGTCGGAGGTGTATGAGGAAAGGACTAAACCTTGTCAGACAACGAGGTACAGGTAAAGATTGACAACGAAGAACTGGACGTATGTCTAAAGATCCCCCTTCCAGTCCACCAGACCATAAAGGTAGAGAGAATTCTTAAAAGGTATCAAACAACACTAGGTGTGTCAGTTTCCGAAACCACATCAGCTATTTCCTCTTCATCTACAAAAAGACCTTCAGAGAACGAAAAAGCTACGGGGTTGTCTACAACCGTTAAACTAGAGACTAAGGAGACGGAAAATATTTAGGTTGAACTTGTAGACCTTCAAGTGCCAAGTGCATGACAACTTCGTACCGAACCTCTTAAAACTCGTAATGAAGTGATCGTACACTCTACTCACGTTAAAACGCCATCAAACTCGTAAGAAACCGTAACGGAAAGAAACCCTAACCTTACTTTTGACTGGAAAAGGTCAGGACTCCGGTGCCGACTCAAAAGATTTAAACGACCGTATGACTCACGTCGTGAAAGTGTCATAGTAGAAAGTCCTAAACTTTATCGAGTTGACCTTAAGGTAGTGGAGGTGGTCGAAACAAGTATCACTACGAAGGATTCCGGGTAAACTNAAAGAAACCCTAACCTTACTTTTGACTGGAAAAGGTCAGGACGCCGGTGCCGACTCAAAAGATTTAAACGACCGTATGACTCACGTCGTGAAAGTGTCATAGTAGAAAGTCCTAAACTTTATCGAGTTGACCTTAAGGTAGTGGAGGTGGTCGAAACAAGTATCACTACGAAGGATTCCGGGTAAACTGAAGCGTAAGATCCTACAGACCGAGATCAAGTCACTAGTGTGGTAACACCAATAGATACAGTACTTCTAGAAAAAACGTGTCAAGAAGACACATTAGAACTGTGGAGAAAAATTATAGAAGACGAAGACAATCCAGGTATGGTAAAGACAGGAAATGACACGGGTAGAAACGTACTTTACCAGGGAACCATAGAGATTAAAAGAACTTCTCTAGAGATCAGAAAGGGTAAGACAACAAAAGGAGATAAAGAAACGTAACTAGTGACTCCTTCCGAAAGAATAGAGAGGAACGATAAGACACCTTAAGACATAACTTTGTCCATATAAAAAGGAAAAGAGGAAACGGACAGGGTAGAAAAGAAAAGAGTCGATGAACATTCCGGAGGAGTCCGTTGGTAAAACGGAAAAACGTGAAAAAAAAGAACCCCTACCAGAACTACTGACGAAGGACATGTTGCAGTACTTGGACACAGGTATCAAGAGGTGAGATAGTCTATATTAGGGAGCTTAGATAAACAGTGAAGAACACATATTAGTATTCCCTAAGGTAAATTCCAGTATAGACTTACCAGATCACCAAAAGGATGAAAGAAGTTAAATTTTAAACCGTTATTCCTCAAGTACTAGACTCGGTGTCAGCTGAGGGTCAGAACAAAAACGACTGAGATATCTCGAGGTAGAAACCGACGTTTCTTATATTAGTTATACTAAAACCACAACTGGTACTCATCTCAGAAGAGAACGCAACAACCTTCTCTCTCACAAACGATACTGGTCACTCGAGAGAGTCGTTTTGAGACAATAGGAAACTGGACGAAGTAAAACTACAATTAATTTACCGAGAATTACAATCGCAATTTCATTATCGATCGATACCACATTTTTTTCAAAAAGGATTTAAAAGGCATACGTTTGTGATTTCAAAATGATTAGATCTAACCTCCTGTCAGGCTTAACCGTCTCATGAACAGACATATGTGTAACATAGTTTATGTAGTCTAACGAAAACTATCATGATTGAATATTTAATATCTTCTACTATACCTTCTGTCTAACCGATGATTTTGTTTAAGAATTATTCACACCGAATAAAAGATCCAACGACAAGAGGTCAAAATCATTTAATTAAAAAAATTTTTCCTGTACTGAACCAATGTATTCGGTCCTCACGACATTCACGTCTTTAGAAGGATTTTGAGATTTCACATCTTTCTGCGGATTTTGAGTGAATTTCGTCCGTTGACATTAAAATTTGAAAAAAAAATTTCACACACATAAACACGTATACATATTTTAGAAACTTCATATTTACGGTTTAACTGATCTCCTCAATTGATTCACTATACCTACCCGTTTCCCGTCACCCCAAGTTAATTTTCCCTCAAAGTAAGATAAACATGTCGAACTTAAAAAGATTTTGAAGTAGTGAACACACTGATATCAATTTAAAAAATTCTTGTTACGAAAATTCTTTTATATGAGTTTCTTTCAGTATGATCATGTTGTGTTACTAGTGATCAACCTCGACCCAATGTGAAATATAAATTTACAGATCTTTTTTCTATTCTTTATTTAAGTGTAAATTTTTTTGAATATATCTGATCTATAAATCCAGTTTAAGAATGAGGAGATATTTTATGTA
The DNA here is from genome assembly GCA_006410555.1 of Capra ibex. NCBI lineage: Eukaryota > Metazoa > Chordata > Mammalia > Artiodactyla > Bovidae > Capra > Capra ibex. The sequence goes on along the minus strand of SJYO01052474.1, from coordinate 14,510,773 downwards.
AAGGTAAAGATCCTGACTCATAAAAATCGTCACAAGTGAAATATAAAGTGGTAGACGCTTAAAAGGTCCCTTGACTTCACGTAGTGAAATTTCATCGTTTAGAATACAAGGATGATACACAGTCTATATCACAATCCGTGACTTCTACCACTCAACCACTAGTATTGTTTGAATGACGACAACAACAACCCCCATCCCCCTCTTTTTAATTCCTGATTACTTAAATAATATGTGAGTTACTGGAAATGAGATAAATCTGTCCGTTTAAAGTCCAAGAAGGTCTAAATTTTTATTCAGTCGATACAAGATTTGTATCGACACGTTTGATGACACGTTAAGACAGATGAGGTACGACAACGTTGAAAGGGGTAGTAGTGATACTCGGTTGGAAAAAAGTAATTGTCAGCTACTATATCTCTCCATTTTAAATGTCTTTTGAACTTACAGACTCCTTTTATATCCCATCTTACTACCCCTATCAGTTCTCGTTTCTCTTTTATATTTACGACTACAAAATTGACTTAATACATCGTTTGAAAAAAAGGTAGTGTCTAAAATTTCAGTAAATAATCGAACCTTTTTGTTTTGACAATGTCTAATGAACATTGCATGTAATTCTAATATGCCACCTATAAATTAGACATCTAACTTTTGGTTTCCTTGTTAAAACCAAAAGATAAAAGAACTCATAAAAGAGTTAAGAGTTCGTTTGGTCTTTCCTGACATGATCTTTAAAAGGATGATTAAAAGACATAGATGAGGAAGGGACTTGTATCAAAATAATATTGGTAATCGTATAGAAGATAAAAGAGGAGTTTCGTTTCGTCATACATCAAGTGACATACGGTGTTGGTGAATTCTGGAGTACGGAATGAGGATTATAGTGTAAAAATTAGAAGAAATTTTTTTTTTAGATGGAATATGGGTCCTTTCTCGTGTTTCTTTCTTTACTCGTGTGTTCTGGTTCCGGTCTCACTAAGGTTGGAACATCTCTGACGTCACCTCTGCTTCCTACAAATACTTCTGGTGTTTCCGTGAGGTCTCTGTCTGGCCATCCTCTTTTTTTCTCGTATCACTGTCGTCTCTAGTTCTTCTCACTTGTTCAAATTCTTTATAAAACTGTCCTCTTATCTGATCTATAATCTCTTTCCTTCTCTTTCTCCAAAGTTCTTACTGAGAGTCATACTGAGAGTCTCTACGGGTACTTGTAAGTAAGTAAGTGGTTTTATAACTGACTTGTAGATTATACGTGTTACGTGAATGAAAGGACTCGTACCCCCAACCACAGTGAACTTATTTGTATGTCTCCAGTCACTATACTCTCGACTACTTTATATTTAAAAATTGAGTCTGTGTATAAATTATAAATACCAAAACTACAATGAGAGACCCGAAAGAGCAAATATACTGGGGTTTATAAGAGTACAAATTCGGTCAAACCCAGTTCAAAATACAGTAAACGTTCCTTTCTCAGGAGAAGTGTCCCAGAAGGTAGAAGTCGGAGTGAAAATTGGGTCAGAAGTTTTTCACCAGAGAATTTGGGAAGGTACCGAAATATGACATGAACCCTATTTACAAGAAATTATACTGGAGATTCTAGTAAGTATCATATCGGAAATTTTAGAGAGTGAAAGTGACGGGAGATTTAAGACCGGACCCCTTTTGTCAAAAATTCGTATGTAAATGGTGTATTGGATCGTTAAGGTAAAGATGTCTAAATGGGTCTTTTTTTACTTTTGTGCACAGGTGTTTTCTCGAATAGGTACTTACAAGTATTTGTCGGAATAGGTGTCAATCGGTTTGACTTTTGTTGGGTTTACAGGTGGTTGTATACTTACCTATTTGTTTGACACCATATAAATAAGAAACCTTATGATGTTGATAAGTCGTTATTTTTCTTTGACGGTTATTTATACTGTACCTGTTAGAGTCTTCGTAATGTGATTCATATTCTTTAGTCAGTGTTTTAATAAGGTGAATACATTTTAAGGTAGTTATCGGTTTTGCTTCCAGACGATTGTCTTAGTCTTGTCTCTACGTAAGACCCTCTGTCCATGACTCATCAGTCTCCGGATTCTCTAAAGACTCCATTGACCTTACAATGTCTAGAACTTTGTCCACATTGATGTGTCCACGTACGTAAACAGTTTTGAATGTATAAAGTGATAAGTCAACCACCATTTCTGAGGATCGTTTCGTTTCGTGACCCCTACTCTTCCCCCTCAACTCCCCTCCTTCTCTCCTTTTAGAAAATTGAGAGGAGATCTTCTTACTTAGGACTTTATAAGTTCTGTTAAAAGGATTTGATGTTCATTTAAATAATCCTGTTCCCTAAGATCAACTATTTTTCGGTGATACGTATGTTTTGGTGAGTCTCTGGTAAGTTTGATGACCTTTTTGAACTGTGAAGTTTCTTTGATGACAAAATATTTACTGAAATATTCTATGGATAGAATATTTTGAACTCTAAGGAGTTTTTTGATAATTTGATATCTTATAGAACGTTAATATTTAAGAATCCTCGACATTATGTTCGTATCTTCGTATTCCATGTTTTTAAGATTCATTCTATTGACGAATACTTTTTTAGTACGATTTCTGATTAAAAATTCTCTAGACTATTTTAATCCAAAAGTCAAGTCAAGTCAGCGAGTCAGCACAGGTTGAGAAACGCTGGGGTACTTGACGTCGTGCGGTCCGGAGGGACAGGTAGTGGTTGAGGGCCTCAAGTGAGTCTGAGTGCAGGTAGCTCAGGCACTACGGTAGGTCGGTAGAGTAGGAGACAGCAGGGGAAGAGGAGGACGGAGGTTAGGAAGGGTCGTAGTCCCAGAAAAGGTTACTCAGTTGAGAAGCGTACTCCACCGGTTTCATGACCTCAAAGTCGAAATCGTAGTAAGGGAGGTTTCTTTAGGGTCCCGACTAGAGGAAATCTTACCTGACCAACCTAGAGGAACGTCAGGTTCTCTGAGAGTTCTCAGAAAAGGTTGTGGTGTCAAGTTTTCGTAGTTAAGAAACCGTGAGTCGAAAGAAGTGTCAGGTTGAGAGTGTAGGTATGTACTGATGACCTTTTTGGTATCGGAACTGATCTGCCTGGAAACAACCGTTTCATTACAGAGACGAAATCTTATACGACAGATCCAACCAGTATTGAAAGGACGGTTCCTCATTCACAGAAAATTAATCCAAATCCCTGCATTTTAGTAGTTCTCTATTTGTTTCAATTTACATCTTTTGTCGGAACTTTAATTTAATGAGTAACAAGAAAAGGAAGAGAAATAAGTCGAGGACATATGTGTTACTGAACATAATAAGTACAGAATGTAATATATTCGGTTGGAACATTAAGTCGATCGGATGTACGGTTGTGAAACTTCCGTCACAGGATGTGGATCGTCTCTCGACCATCTGTGTGAATGATCGGTTTACTCTAGAACAATATGACATAATCCAGTCGGTTTTTCAAGCAAGTTCAAAAAGGTATTGTAGAATGCCTTTTTGATCTTACTTGAAAAACCGGTTTGGCTATATAATTTCCAAGGAATGATGTTCAGCCAGTGCCGTCTTTCGTGGTTTTGTTGGGAAAGTTTGACCGAGATTTCTATTACTAACCGAGGTTTTCTTTAATTTGTCTCCTCTTTTTTTTCTTGGAATTCATACACGGAGTGTATATTTAAGATTCACTCATTTTTTATTTGGAAAATTTTCTACGTTACTATTAAAGAATAGAACGACCATAAATTTTTTTTCTAATTGGATGGTATTTTAGTCAAAAATTGTTTTAACGACCTACCAGACCTCCGACTTTTTCAGAATTTTCCAGTGGTTATCCTTTCATTTTTTATAAGTGAATTTAATGATCAGGAATAAAAGACTGTTTACTTGATCACTAAACGAATTAAATTTTCTAATAAAGATTCAAAGAGGATTTAATGAATGTCAAAATTTTTGATCTAAGTTTTTGTTATTTTTATCCCGATGTGATTTTAAAAACAATTTATTTTTTATTTGTGTTTTTTGATAATTTTGTACTGTTTTTATCAAAAAATAAGTTAAGGAACGTTTTATATAATACTGTAATGATTGAACCGTTTGTTTGTTTGTCATTCAAAAAATTAACTGACTTGGTTCGTCTGTGTGTCTCTAACTGAATTCGTGTCACTGACAGATCGACGTCCTATTTTCATCGTATAATAAGATAAGAGTCGGATTCCGCTGTATTCTGTTTTCTTGAGGAGACAAGGTTCTTATGTTATCATGAGAAGTACTGAAAGTAAGGTCCCTGTGAGATAAAGTAATACGATTATTGGTTAGAATTGAAAACTAAGTTTTGTTATTACGTCACTGCCGACGTATTGGTTTACGAGATCAATCTTCAATTGTAAAAGGTTTGGGTGAAGATTAAACAACAAGGATGACTTAAAGATGTGTTTCGTTTACTTTTACATTGAGATGTTCTAGTAAAATGAGGATCCATTATAAAAGATTATTATTATTGATTAAGGTTTCTTTTAGACAACTTTAGCTCCATAAATATGTGACAACTAGCGTAATATTTAAGTAAGTTAGGAAAACTTTTAGTCATTGGTACGTTTAATATATTACTTCAGGAGACGAGGTCACAAAAATACAGACCTTTATGTCGATTCCGTTTATTAAATCGATTTTCTTTACATTCGATAAAGTTGAAACGGATCGTGGACTCTCAGGTTAATTATGGTTTAAACACCAGTTGAATTTGTCCGACTTGAGACCAAAGTCACTCACACTTCTCGCCATAAAGGTACTTACTCTGACAGAGGGTGATGAGAGTTTCACAGTAGATGCATCGTCTTATTGATTATCTTGATGTATTCTTTTAAAATAGTTTCTATACTTATTCAGTGTATGTTTGTCTTAAGACGTAAGATTTGAGAGTAGTGACCTTGTCCTTCGGAGGTTTTGTTTTTCCAGTTTTAGTATTGGTCATTGAAAATCCCTCTTCTTGCTGACTTTATGTTTTCTTACCTTTCTTAAGACTCTGAGTTACTTGTACTGACTCAATCGTCAGGATGTCATAATTTATTTTCTCCAAATGTCAAAAGAGTACCTGATCGATTCTTTATGCTACACTCAAAAAACGGGTCAAGTAGAAACCTTCCTTACTAGGATTTCGACTTTGAGGTCATGAAACCGGTGGAGTACGCTTCTCAACTGAGTAACCTTTTCTGGGACTACGACCCTCCCTAACCCCCGTCCTCCTTTTCCCCTGCTGTCTCCTACTCTACCGACCTACCGTAGTGGTTGAGCTACCTGAACTCAAACTCACTTGAGGTCCTTAACCACTACCTGTCCCTCCGGACTGTACGACGCTAAGTATGACCTCAAAGTCGAAATCGTAGTAAGGAAGGTTTCTTTAGGGTCCCGACTAGAGGAAGTCTTACCTGACCGACCTAGAGGAACGTCAGGTTCCTTGAGAGTTTTCAGAAGAGGTTGTGGTGTCTAGTTTTCGTAGTTAAGAAGTCGCGAGTCGGAAGAAGTGTCAGGTTGAGAGTGTAGGTATGTACCGGTGACCTTTTTGGTGTCGGAACTGATCTGCCTGGAATCAGTCGGTTCATTACAGAGACGAAAACTTATACGATAGATCCAACCAGTATTGAAAGGAAGGTTCCTCATTCGCAGAAAATTAAAGTACCGACGTTAGTGGTAGACGTCACTAAAACCTCGGGTTTTTTTATTTCAGACTGTGACAAAGGTGACAAAGGGGTAGATAAAGGGTACTTCACTACCCTGGTCTACGGTACTAGAATCAAAAGACTTACAACTCGAAATTCGGTTGAAAAAGTGAGAGGTGAAAGTGAAAGTAGTTCTCCGAAAGATCAAGGAGAAGTGAAAGACGGTATTCCCACCACAATAGACGTATAGACTCCAATAACTATAAAGAGGACCGTTAGAACTAAGGTCGAACACAAAGAAGGTCAGGTCGTAAAGAGTACTACATGAGACGTATATTCAATTTATTCGTCCCACTGTTATATTCGGAACTGCATGAGGAAAAAGGATAAACTTTGGTCAGACAACAAGGCACAACCAAGGACTGGACGTATGTCTAAAGAGTTCTCCGTCCAGTCCACCAGACCGTAAGGGTAGAGAAAGTCTTAAAAGGTGTCAAATAACACTAGGTGTGTCAGTTTCCGACACCGTATCAGTTCATTTATTTTGATTAAAGATTTTGTGGTTACAACACCATTAATTTGATTATGTTTTTTCATTTTATATTTTTTTGACTTTCCTTTGTGTCATTTTGTTTTACAAATTGTTTACAGTGGTAACCCTCTGAACAGAAGATATACAGTAAAAGTGTAGAAGGTGTTCCTTATTATATACGACGGTCATAAATTAAAACAAAAATGATCAATCATTTTGACTAGTTATAATTGTGTGTTATTCCCATGGATAATTGAAACAAAGGTGGACAATCCTAGGATCACCGTTGGTGATATTTATTAAAAATCATGAGAAGGTCTATATAGGTTACACATATATTTATATACAAGTATTCGTAGAAAAGAAATTGACTTTTACTTTTCCTGACACACGTGACAAGACTTGGAAAAAATGAAATGTTTAAAAAGATAGAATTATGTAAATGGAGATGAAAGAAAAGGTACCGATGTTGTATAAAGTAATATATCTACGTGTGTATTAAATCATTTGAGACGACTGTACTTAAGTCGTCAAAGTCGGAAAACCATAATGTTATGACGTTACGTGTGAGAAGGTGAATACAAGACCATTCAATCATAATAGTCTTTGTTTGTTTTAGAGGTTTTAAGTCAGACGACTTATTATTTAAGTGACATTAATGGTTTAAATGTATAAGTAGAGTTTCTAGAGTTGTTTAGTCTGTATACTGGGACTAATATAAAATATAGTTATGTATAGCATAACCGAATGATATTGTAACGATATTGTGTACATAAATCTCATATCAGATGTACATATTTATATAAATAATTAAATTTTTATATAGACATAAATATCGATGGATATACATAGTTACCCGAAGGGTCCACCGTGATCACCATTTCTTGGGTGGACGGTTACGTCCTCTGAATTCTCTTCGCCCAAACTAGGTACCGAACCCTACTAGGGGACCTCCTCCAGCACCGTTGGGTGAGGTCATAAGGACGGACTTCTTGCGTTTCCTGTCTCCTGGGACTACCCGATGTCACGTGTCCGAGCGTTTCTCAACCTGTGTTGACTTCACTGAATTGTGTGTGTCCATATTTATGAATATAAATAATTATATCATTATTTATATCTTTAGAGTAAATATTTATCAAGAATAAATATTTATAAATATATTCGTAAAATATAAATAATCATTTATATAAACAATCAAAACATAAAGGTCAGTAATTTAAAAAACAGAAAACATCGTTCTAAATCCGGTGAGAAAGGTCAAGAAAGTGTAAGAACAAACTTAATGAGGTGAGAAATCCATTAAAATAATAATAAGGGATTCCGGAGTTAGTTCTATAATAATTAAAAATATCGTTAATTTTTTTTATAATCGTACAGAGTCGTTATCGACGAGATCTATAAAAAGTCGTCTATCGATACCATTTACGTACATTATAAATGTGACTTTATAATTATTAACACTAACACTTTACAAAAAGACTCATAATTTATACAAGTAATTTTTTCAGTTGGTTGGATGCTGGGAATCGAAGGTTATAAGGAATTTTATTTCCTCCCCTTTAACATTTGGTTTAGGGTAGTTTTTAGAAATTTTCGATAATTTTATTAAAGTAGGTTGTATATATTGACGTTTAAAAAATTTTGAATATTTTTAAAAATTAAATTTTTTTAAATAATTTTTTGTTTCCGACCATCTACGTGAAACTTTGCCTGTTTTCTTGGGATTTTGATAATTTTACGATCTTCCTTTGTGTTTTATTGGAAATTTATTGAAAAATTTTCTAATATTTCTTTAGTCTTTCATGACCACCCTTTTTTGTATTTTATTGAGAAGTTTTTGTCCTTTCTTTAGTCTCATTTGACTTGTGAAAATAATACTTTATTACGATAAAACAGATATTAGTGATTTTTTTACAAAAGAACTTATCTGACTATGTTTTTTTAACCATTTACACTGTTCAGTCGGAACATCTAGTTAACTGGATCTCGGTCATATAAACATCTTGTATAAGAATCTTCACTTTGACGCCCTAGTTCTTACCATACACGTTAAAAATCAAAATTGTTTGTGACGGTTTAGTGGGAAATTTTTCAACATGGTGAGATGTAAGAGTGATTTTAGATAATCTTGGTTTGTAAAATTAGGAATGGTTAGATTTTTACATTTATGACCTTAGTAACAATAAAAATTAAACGTAAAATCTTTTACACCTACTCTCACATACATACATAAAATTTAACATTTCTTTATATTTTGTAAATATATTACTTAAAATTTCATATGTTTGTTATATTTTTGTTCAATGTATAATTATTCTTGAGTTCTGTTGTACGTTTTTATTACTTTTACGATAAATAAAATCCTAAAACCTTAATATTCGAAAAAGCTAAGTAAAAAGTTCTAAAAGAGGTTACAATAGTAATACGAATAAAAGATAGTTGTTTTTCAAGAGATTATCGGACCCTCGTTTTTTATTATTGTCAAAAAAACGGTGGGTCCGAAAAATAAAGGACACTTACCGGGTGGGTCAAAAGTCAACGGGTCACGGTTTTGAACTTATATTAGAAGTTAAATCGTCAGAATAATATGAATTCGTACGTATGTTTAATGGATAGAATAATTTTTTACATCCAAGACTAAGACATCCATTCTATCCCATAATTTTAAACGTAAAGATTGTTAGAGGGTCCAATACGGTTATGAAATATGAGGTAAGAAGTTCAGTGAGAAGTCTTCCTCTTGGAAATTTAGACGTTGACGGAGGACAAGTTTGACTTCGAGGAAGAACCATAAGTCTTGGAAGGGAGATCAACTGGGAACTAGTTGTACCCAAACTTGACCCCTAGGTGAATATGTGTCTAAAAAAAAAAGGGGTTATTTGTGCTGTCATGATGTGTTAGACGGCGACCAACTTAGGTGCCCATACCTTCGCCCCTATGCTTCCCGGTTGACATTTAATCCATGAGGATTGGGGATTCAACAAGTTGATGACTTATTGGGGTGACGGAGTTTCTTACAGGGGGAGAGAAGGTGTCCGATACGAACAAAAACAAGTTATCAGGGGAATATGGTTCAAGGGGTCAAAGTAAAATTGAAGGAAAGGTTGAGGTAGATGGTGCGTAACTTTATCAATTGGGGACTTGTTGTACCCAAACTTTTCGTGTCCAGGTGAATGTATCCTTAAAAAAAGTCGTCATTTACGAAGTCATGATGTACTAGACGACGACCAACTTAAGTGTTTACATTTTGGAGTCTATGTCTCTTTAGACCCTGTACCTTCTTTCTTTGCGTATATACCTCCCAGTTGATATTGAACCGAAGGGTCCACCGTGATCACCATTTCTTGGGCGGACGGTTACGTCCTCTGAATTCTCTACACCCAAGGTAGGGACCCACCCCTTCTAGGAGACCTCATCCTTTACCGTTGCGTGAGGTCATAGGAACGGACCTCTTAAGGTGTCTGTCTCCTCAGACCGCCAGGTGTCAAGTATCCCAACGCTTCTCAGTCTATGCTGACTTCGCTGAATCGTACGTTGATATCGAATTTGTGTCTAAAAGAGAAAATTAAATATGAGCCTAAAAACTAACGTACCTACCAGTCACAGGGATTGGAGGTGTGACAAGTTCTAAGTTGACATAATGAAAAAAGTGTTCCGATGTGTTTAATTAGGACGGATGTAAGAAATTAATGAGGAAAAGACTTAAGGATATCATGGAGAGGTAATTCGTAGACAGAATACGATAGTCTTTGTGACGTCTTCACAAGTAGAACACAGATTACTTCATGGAACTTTTGTGTCTAAAAGGATAAATTACGTCTCGTTGTACGGACCGTATATTAAGGATAAGTCAGATTTAAATAGGACTCTTAATATGAACTACTCACTGAAAAATTCATTATTATTTTTGTGTGGTGGTATAAAGTGGAACGTCATCATTATAAAGTTCCAGTTAGACGGTAATCACATTCGGTTTTAATGTCATGGTTGTAATTTTTGATCACTGTTATAATTTAAAACAAACTTTGATGTCTTTTACAGCTTATTCTGTACTCTGTATTTTTAATTCTCAAATACCCTTTATTTTTAATATTCCTCTCCTTAATTCTTATTTACAGTTACTACGAGATGTATGTTTATTATTCCGTGTACTTGGTCTTACCCACCCCGTCCGTCGTTTCTCTCTCAACATGGCCCTCTCAATCGACCATAAGGTTATCTCAGTTTTTCATTCATCTTGTATATAAGAAAAGTTCGTAGGTATCTTGTAAGAAAGTCTATTTGTTATACGACCCGGTATTTTGGAGTTGTTTAAAGTTTCTTGACTATAGTATTTCTCGTACAAGTGACTGGTATTACCTTAGGTTGAATGTTTCATAGTTTACCCTTTACGTCACTTTCGTCACGGGTCTCCTTTTACTTACCGGGATTTACAAATGAAATCCTCCTTTTTTTTCCGGAATTTGACTAGTAGGATCGAGGATAGCGTTCTTTGATGTTGCTTCTCCTTTTAATTTCGTTCGTATTTTCTCTTTTATTATTTCTGTCTCTAGTTATTTTGACTTTTGTCTTTATTCTCTTTTATTACTTTGTTTCTCGACCAAGAAACAAAGTTTATTTGGATATTTGGAGATCGTTCTGATTGTTTTTGTTTTTCTTCTTTCTGAACTTAGTATTGATAGTCTTCCTTTGTCCCCTAATAGTGATGTCTAAAGAGTCAGTAATTTTATTATTCCTTTATGACTCTTGTTGAAGTATAAGTATTTAAGTTGAATCTTTTTTTTAATAAATTTTTGGTATGTAGTACAACTCCTTATGTTATTTATGTATAGTTGATCTGTAGTCCACTAGTAAGACTTTACATATCCTTATGTTTTCGTGATGCAACATATATTGTCCTTGATTGTGTCACAACGTCCAGTCATTATGAAGTTTTTGTTTGTTTGAGTAAATTTTTTTCTCTAGATACCAATGGTCTCAGTCCCTTGTCCCCTACACCACCCCACTTGACTTACTTGCACTAGTTTTCCGTGTTTAAAAGACAAAATTCTATTTATTTATGATCCCTACACTATATGTTGTACTACTTATGTCAGTTGTGACGACGTACAATGTATTCTTTCGACAATTTCATTTAGGATTCTCAAGAGTAGTGTTCCTTTTTTAAAAAGATAAAGAAATTAAAACATAGACGTACTCTACTACCTACAAGTGGTTTAAATAAGACTATTAGTACATTCACTTTAATAATAGGACATGTAAAATTGGAATGTGTCACGAGATACAGTTAATATAGAGTTATTTTGACTGTCTTTTTTTGTTAAAAAATTTTTTTGATGCATAGTGGTTTTGAGTTATTTTCTATTTTCTCTAGTAAACTTATCAGGATATTTGTAATTTTTTTTTTTTTAACTGAGGTATCAAGTCTTGAGTCCTTTTTCTTTAAGGGTCCGGGTCTACCGAAGTGACCTCTTAAAATGGTTTTTAAATTTCTTAATCAAAATAAAAATATGATGAAAGGTCTTTTCTCCTCCTTAAGAAAGATTGAGTAAAATACTCCACTCATAGTGACGCCGTAGTTTTGGTCTGTCTGTGTCTTAGTTTTGTATATTTGTTTTTGAAGTCTAGTGATAAAGAGTACTTGAGTTCTACGTTTTCAGGACTTGTTTTATATTCGTTTATTTCAGGTCTTTGTATATTTTTCTAATAACCTGAATAAGATCCTTTCGTTCCGACCAAGTTGTGACCTTTTAGTTAGTGACATTAGGTGGTTTATTTTCCCGATCTCTTCATTTTAATGTACTAGTATAGTTACCTGTCTTTTTGTAAATAGTTTTAAGTTTTATTTTTAAGAGTCATTTGATCCTTATCTCCTCTTGAAAGAGTCCAACCATTTTTTTTTATTTTATTTTATTTCAGCTAATTTTTTTTTTGGGTACCTATTGTAGTGTTAAATTACCGTTTTTGATACAAAGGGTGTATTCGAGTTCATGTTCCGTGTCTACCGGTTAGAGTGGTTAGAAAAAGTTCTAACCTTCAAGTCGTTTGTTCCAATTCTTTTCCTTTATTTTCGTTTGCCTAACCTTGTCTTCTTTTTTTAGACAGGGACAAACGTCTATTGTACTGAAAAGTAAAACTTTTATGATTCCTTTAATAAAGTTGTTTTTTTTCTTGATTATCTTGATTATTTAATCAAGACGTTCCAGTTTACTATTTTCTAATTGTGTATTTTTTGTTGGTATCAAGATATATGATTATAATTTGTATATTTTCGGATTCGATGTTTGTTAAAGTAAATTTTTAGTGAGGTTTGTTTTACTTTATGAATCCATATTTAGATTGTTTTACCCGTTCCAGACATATAATTTTTAATGTTTTACGACAACTTTTTTTAAAAAATTTTCTGGATTTCTTGATCTCTGAGTCACACAAGTTACTGACCTTCTGTGTTGTGTCACTTCTTGTTATGAGGTATTTATTATGTATATTAACTATATCTACATTAAGAATCGTTCAATGTCTTTCTAAAAAAAAATGTCCATATTTATTCAAATAAGATTTTAGACATACCTTTCTTCGAGCATGTTCTGGATTTTGGAATTCTGGATTTCTTAGTTTAATACATCATTCGGACTATAAATCCGAATGATGTATCGATGTAATGAGTTTTGTCACATCATGATTATGTCTGTCTACCTACCTACCTTACCTTGTCTTTTGGGTCTTTATCCAGGTGTGTTTATACAGGTTCATTAACAACTGTTGTTATACGTTTCGCTAAGTTGTCCCCTTTCTGTCTGAAGTTGTCTTCCACGACCTTGTTTACCTGATTTTTCTTTTTTTTTTTAGTTGACTTTGGAGGATAGAATATGTTTTTCATGTAGTTTTATCTAGTATGTCATGTACATTTTACTTTCTGTTATTTTAAAGATCCTTTTTTAAATCTTTCTTTAGAAGTTCTGAGTCCTGATCCGTTTCTCAAGAATCTGAACATTGTTTTTCGTGTTATGTATTTTGTCTTAATTGTATAACCGGGAGTAGTTTAATTTTCAAAAAAGATACTTACTGGGATACTTCTACTTTTCTGTTCGATGTATGACCCCCCTTTTTTAGACGTTTGGTGTATAGATCTTACATATATCTGATATAGATCTTATATATTTTTATATATTTCTATTAGATCTTATATATCTATAGTATAGATCTTATTATTTCTTAGGAGTGTTGAGTTCTCGTTTTTATAGTTTAACCTTTTACCCGTTTTCTGTACTGTAAAGTGGTTTCTCCTATATGTTTACTGGTTATTCCTGTACTTTTCCCCAAGATGTCGACATTGGTATTCCTTCACGATTAATTTTGATGTTACTTTATAATGTGTGGATAAACTTACTGATATTATTTTTTATCCCTATTATGTGTGGGTGAGACTAATTTTACGTCTCTTTGACTTAGTGAGTATGTTACGAACGTCTTTACGTTGTATATCTCGTTGAGATCTTTTATCAGAATGTCGAAGAAGATTTTGATTTATACGTGAATAGACTACTAGTTCATTCGTACGAGAACCCTTGAATAGGGGGGTTTTACTTTTGAATATAGTACGTTTTTACACATGTGTTTACGAGTTTTGTTGAGTTGATCCTTTTCGTTTTTTTGATGTTTGTTCGGTTTATTTGTTTGACACTATATAGGTGTGGTACTTTATAATGAGTCGTTGAAATTTTTCTTGTATACTATATGTGTTGTGTCTACCTAAGTCGTTTAATTTAAAAAAAAGTAAAAATAAAAATGAAATAAAATGAAATGTTATGACATAACCAGAACGGTATGTAACTGTGCTTAGGCGGTGCCCACATGTACTCAAGGGTTAGGACTTGGGGGGAGGGTGGAGGGTGGGGCTCTTTAATAAGAATATCTAGTTGGGTTTAGATTCAGACGTGTCGGGTGCCTTTAGTCCGGATAGGAGTTTTGAATCCTTCTTGGTTTTTCAATTTGTCCCATAAGATTCTAGGTCTTTCAACTGTTCATCGTTTTAGAAACAAAGTCAGATAGCTTCTCATAGTTTTAATAGGAAGGTAACTCGTAGATTCTTACACTTGAAAATACTCGAGTGAAAAGATGAAGGAAGGGTGTTAAGGATAATAGAGATAAAGAGATGAGAAAAGAGGGTTCTATGGGAAAGAGGACTAAAAGTAAAAATTTGGACATAAAATAGTTAAAGTTAGTAATTTTTTTTTTAAAGTTTGAAGAACCGGTTTAAAAAAAGAATATATGAAAGAACACTTATACGAAAATGTATTAAAAGTTATACATCCATAGATGATCAGAGATTCATCCATTCCTATTATTTTGTCAAGAGGTCATTTATTAAAAGTTTGCGGATTGTTTCGGTAAAAACAATTATGGAACTACCATTGTTATATACTATCTAATTAGACTTTATATAAAACCTCGGGTCTTCAGTTGTAGAGTGAAATTTTATATTAGGTGTCAATGGGGTTAGTAAATAAGTGAATTTTTAATGGGTCTAGACTCGATATGGTGAACCAAAATTTGTCAAATTCCGAATTGGTATATTTCCATAAAGGACTTGGGTTATACTTAGAAAAAAGAGGTTTCTAGTTTTTTCCATTCTCTTTATTTTATTTTTTGAATTTAGGAGTTTCCTGATGTTGTACCTCCCTCTTTGTCGTCGTTACCACGATTCCGGGTTCAAATACTTTCAACTATTTTGGACATTGTCGTTTGATTCAGTCACGTGAAAACGAACACATAAATAAACAAACGGTCCAAAATACAAGTTCGTCTGAAAGGAGTACACTTTAAAAGTTAGGGAAAATAAAAGATGGTCTATGTTTAACGGAAATGAAGTTCAAAATTTTAAAATGTAATCATTGTCTTACTAAATATTTTATATGATAATCATCAGGATTTATAATTCATCATTTATTTTCTATTTGAGAATATGAAAAATTTAAGGAGGTTTTAAGAAGGTCCGTTATATGTCTTTCGTATTGTACGGATATATCATGGTACTCTTCTTTTTTGATTTCAGTTCTCCAATTTTTTTTCCTTTTCTTTTTCCGTTGAGTCCCAAAGTCTTTCACTTATGCTTATTCGCATTGTTGTATTTTTATAATTTGAAACGCTTTTTTTAGGAAAATATAATGTATTGTGGTTTTAATAAAAATCTCTTATATATTACCTAATTTTATTAACTTTGACAATCTTGTTACCTTTTTCATTCTATTCTGTCGTTACAGTTTCTCTTTATTTTACGTTTGGTGTATACATTAACATTTAGAAGATAATCCGTGTGACTCCTTTTTTTTATCCATTAAATAGATTGGATTATATAGGTTTTATAATAGTTGAGTTGTACATTAGTAATTAAATGTGAATCGTGTGTTGAATTAAGTCTGATCGGTGTAGAGTTTACGAGTTTTCGGTTGTGTATCGAGTACCCATTGTGTCATTTGTTGTGTTGAGATTTTGTCGAACTCTTTTGTCCGTATATATATATATATAGAAGTCGTAATGACCAACCCCGTATCTGAACCTATTGACACTATAACTTACCAAACGGAACCTCTGCTTGTCTCTAGTAACAACAAAAACTCTAACGTAAGTTCATGACGTAAAGTCTGAAAAAACAACTGGTACTACCGATGAGGTAAAGAAGACTCCCTAAGGACGGGCGTCATCATTTATATTACCAGTGGACTCAATTTAAGTGGGTAAGGTCAGGTAAAATCAAGTGACTAAGGATCTTACAGCTGCAAGTGGGAACGGTAGAGAACAAACTGGTGAAGGTTAAACGGAACTAAGTACCTGGACTGTAAGGTCCAGGGATACGTTATAACGAGAAATGTCGTACCCTAGAACGAAGATAGTGGTCAGTGTAGGTGTTGACCCATAACAAAAACGAAACCGAGGTAGGGAAGTAAGAAAGACCTCAATAAAGAGGTAACTAGAGGTCATCGTATAACCCGTGGAATACTGGATCCCTCAAGGAGAAAACCATAGGATAGTAAAACGGACAAGTATGACAAGTACCCCAAGAGTTCCGTTCTTATGACTTCACCGAACGGTAAGGGAAGGGTCGCCTGGTGTAAGACAGTCTGGAGAGGTGGTACTGGGTTGGTCATTGCGACTTCTTTGACTTCAACTTACCAAAATACTTCTGGAGGTTCTGGAAAATCTTGATTGTGGGTTTTTTCTACAGGAAAAGTAATATCCCCTGACCTTACGTTTTCANCGTTCTTATGACTTCACCGAACGGCAAGGGAAGGGTCGCCTGGTGTAAGACAGTCTGGAGAGGTGGTACTGGGTTGGTCATTGCGACTTCTTTGACTTCAACTTACCAAAATACTTCTGGAGGTTCTGGAAAATCTTGATTGTGGGTTTTTTCTACAGGAAAAGTAATATCCCCTGACCTTACGTTTTCATCTTCAGTTCTTTGTGGACCTCATTGTCCGTTTAAACCGGAACCTTACGTCTTACTTCGTCTCGTTTCTGATTATCTCAAAACGGTTCTTTTACGTGACCAGTATCGTTTGTAGGAGAAGGTGTTGTGTTCTCTTCTGAGATGTGTACCTGTAGTGGTCTACCAGTTGTAGCTTTAGTCTGACCAATATAAGAAACGTCGGTTTCTACTTCTTCGAGATATGTCAGTTTTTTTTGTTCTGGTCCTCGACTGACACCGAGGCTAGTACTTGAGGAATAATGGTTTAAGTCTGAGTTTAACTTCTTTCATCCCTTTTGACGATCTGGTAAGTTCATACTGGATTTAGTTTAGGGAATACTAATATGTGACCTTCACTCTTTATCTAAATTCCCTGATCTAGACTATCTCACGAACTACTTGATACCTTGCTCCAAGCACTGTAACATGTCCTCTGTCCCTAGTTCTGGTAGGGGTACCTTTTCTTTACTTTTTTTCGTTTTACCGACGGACCCCTCCAGAATGTTTATCGACACTTTTCTTCTCTCCGTTTTTCGTTTCCTCTTTTCCTTTCTATGTTCGTAGGCTTACGTCTCAAGGTTTCTTATCGTTCCTCTCTATTTTTTCGTAAGAAGTCGCTAGTTACGTTTCTTTATCTCCTTTTGTTGTCTTACCCTTTCTGATCCCTAGAGAAGTTCTTTTAATCTCTATGGTTCCCTTGTATACGTTTCTACCCGAGCTATTTCCTGTCTTTAACATACCTGGATTGTCTTCGTCTTCTATAATTCTTCTCCACAGTTCTTATGTGTCTTCTTGATATGTTTTTTCTAGAAGTGCTGGGCCTATTAGTGCTACTACACTAGTGATTAGATCTCGGTCTGTAGAACCTTACACTTCAGTTCACCCGGAATCTTTCGTAGTGATCCTTGTTTCGACCACCTCCACTACCTTAAGGTCAACTCGAGAAAGTTTAGGACTTTCTACTACGACACTTTCGTAGTTATACGGTCGTTTAAACCTTTTGAGTCGTCACCGGTGTCCTGACCTTTTCCAGTCAAAAGTAAGGTTAGGGTTTCTTTCCGTTACGGTTTGTTACGAGTTTGATGGGGTGTTAACATGAGTAGAGTGTACGATCATTTCATTGCGAGTTTTAAGAGGTTCGGTCCGCAGTCGTTATGTACTTGGCACTTGAGGGACTACAAGTTCGACCAAAATCTTTTCCGTCTCCTTGGTCTCGAGTTTAACGGTTGTAGACGACCTAGTAGCTTTTTCTTTCTCTCAAGGGCTTTATGTAGATAAAGACGAAATAACTGATACGGTTTCGGAAACTGACACACCTAGTGTTATTTGACACCTTTCAAGACTTTCTCTACCCTTATGGTCTGGTGGACTGGACGGAGAACTCTTTAGACATACGTCCGGTCCTTCGTTGTCAATCTTGACCTGTACCTTGTTGTCTGACCAAGGTTTATCCTTTTCCTCATGCAGTTCCGACATATGACAGTGGGACGAATAAATTGAATATACGTCTCATGTAGTACTCTTTGCCACCTGACCTTCTTTGTGTTCGACCTTAGTTCTAACGGCCCTCTTTATAGTTAGTGGAGTCTATACGTCTATTGTGGTGGGAATACCGTCTTTCACTTCTCCTCGATTTTTCGGAGAACTACTTTCACTTTCTCCTTTCACTTTTACAACCGAATTTCGAGTTGTAAGTCTTTTACTTCTAGTATCGTAGGCCAGGGTAGTGAAGTACCCTTTATCTACCCCTTTGTCACAGTCTGAAATAAAAAGCCCGAGGGTTTAGTGACGTCTACCACTAACGTCGGTACTTTAATTTTCTGCGAACGAATGAGGAACCTTCTTTTCAATACTGGTTGGATCTATCGTATAAGTTTTCGTCTCTGTAATGAACCGACTGATTCCAGGCAGATCAGTTCCGATACCAAAAAGGATACCAGTACATACCTACACTCTCAACCTGACATTTCTTCCGACTCGTGACTTCTTAACTACGAAAACTTGACACCACAACCTCTTCTGAGAACTCTCAGGGAACCTGACGTTCCTCTAGGTTGGTCAGGTAAGACTTCCTCTAGTTGGGACCCTAAAGAAACCTTCCTTACTACGCTTTCGACTTCGAGGTCATGAAACCGGTGGAGTACACTTCTCAACTGAGTAACCTTTTCTGAGACTACGACCCTCCCTAACCCCCGTCCTCCTCTTCCCCTGCTGTCTCCTACTCTACCGACCTACCGGAGTGCCTGAGCTACCTGCACTCAGACACACTTGAGACCCTCAACCACTACCTGTCCCTCCGGACCGCACGACACTAAGTACTCCAGCGTTTCTCAGTCTGTGCTGACTCGCTGACTTGACTTGACTATATATATATAGAGAAGACTGGTTAGAGAACCATGGTTAGATACCAAGATTCATGATTTTATACTTTTCTAGCCTATAGTCATCATTGTATGTGTGTTATAGGGTTGAACATTATACTGACGACTAGGGTCATATTCTCTGGTAAGACTTTCCCTTAGTTTTCTTTTGACTAATTTCTTGTAGACGAAGTCTCTTATCTTCACTTTTCTATTTTCCTTACTTGATACTTCAAGAAAAAAGTTGGTTAGAGGTTCGCAGAGAGGTACAACGTTACGTCACATTGAGAAGATCTTTAGTACTCGTAATATTGTTCATGTAAGTCGCATGGGTTTTTTTGTATAGAAAGTAAAAGGGGTGTTAAAATGTGTACTAAAGGGATAAACATATTTAATGGGAAAACGACAGTACAAGTCATAGTAAGACAACCCTTGAAATGATTGTTTTCATTTTGGTTGAGTGTAGTGTCTACCGTCTTACCTGATAGTTCTATAGACTTTCTTCTCAAATCTCATATTTTATGATTAAGTTTATCTCGGTTTAAAGAATTATTTATGTTATGTGGGTACACCTTCATTCCCTTTTGTCTCTTTCCCGTCCCCATCTCCCTCCTGTGACTCAAACCGTCCTCGACCCCTCTTTCGTTCACAACGATTTCCTCCAATCTCCGTCATCACTTTATTGTTGTCTAACGATAAAATAAACGGTGTGACGCACCGTGCACCCTAAATCAAGGGACTGTTCCCTAGTTTGGGCACAGGAGGTGTAACCCTCGTACCTTAACATTAGTGTCCCGGTGGTTGCTTCAGGGTCATCTAGAGATTAAATTTTCCCACCAGGTCAGAAGGTAAGTTTCATTGAAAGACGTTATCACTGGTTGAGTATTGGAGAGAAGGGTTAAAGGAGACCGTATAGCCAACAGTCCAGAAAACACACATTCTGCCTCCTCTCCTCCCACTCACTCCACTTTTCGTCCGGTACTCGGTAGGGACTGTTGAAGGGGTGGGTGTTTGTAGCAATATTAGTTTCAGATGTAATTTATACGGAAGTTCCAAATCAATTCTATTCTATCTGGTTGACGTTCTATCTGATCTTACTAGAGAGTGGTTGAGTACTTATATTACTAACTATGGATCCATCACTTACATGTGATCCATTCTTCCCTTCTTTGTTTTAGTTCCAGCCCCCGCCGCACCTTGTTACGTTTTCTTTTATCTTTAGACACCTGACCTCCAGGATTACTGTTATTCTGACTACTCAGCCCCTCACGGACCTTCCTCACTTTTCTGCACCACCAGTCTTTCCCCAACGTACTGAACTTTTAGTACCCTCCGTCCCGAGTGTAATAACCATTATTATTCCATATTCTACACTGGTACCCCTGAAGGGACCGCCAGGTCACCAATCCTAAGGAGTGATGGTAATTTCCCCCGTCTCCAAGTTAGGACTCGATCCCTTGACCCTAGGGTGTACGGTACGTCGTGTCGGCCTTTTTTTCTTTTTTTTATCTTTTTTCTCTGCTGGTGCTTCATCACCGACTCTATCCCACCTCTCGTTTTAGTAATTTCTTCTTAAAATCTTGAATTCTCCAGTTTCATTATCTTTGTTGTGTTTACCATATATGTGACGTTGATAGTTCTTAAAAATTTGCCTATCACAATAATCGTTCTTACTGTCATATGATACTCGATTTCAGTTCTTTTCTACTAATCGAGTCTTACGTTCTTTACGGTCGTTCGGATTCCCAAAAACCTGTTACATTTGGTCCAAGGGAAAAACTGAGGATCAGTTACCTTCTCCAGTAGTACCCTTTACGTTAGAATTTAGAGTCATGTACTTTGAGTGGTGACTGGGAACTACTATCGTATATTTTTACTTTACTTTTTATAATATCGGTTATGTATGTTCCTACTGTCACAGAAGTCTTGTCATCCTTCACCTCCTTCACAAATCCCTTTTTTTTTTTATGCTCTTTAAAACGACTACTACCTTTCCTGACTTTTCCAATTCTTTGTAAGTCTTGAGACAGTCCTAAGTTCACACTCTGTACTTGACAGTGAACCCTCTTACCATCATTGACTGTATTTTTCCCTATTTTCTATACTCTAAACCTGAAGTCCGTTCGTTACCACAGTTCGGACACTGACGGTCTCCCCCTTTACTCCACAGTCTTCGAGCGACAGTCATCTTGTGCTCTCAGACCCCTTCGTGACGGGAAACAGAGTCACGTTTCCCGAAAAGGAAGAGGGGATTACTACCGTATGTTCCTTTGACGTTACATGGACACTCCGACATCTCAAAAATTTTTAATTATTATATTTCTCAGATCTTGTCAAGGATTTAAGATTATCTGTGTTTTTAAATTCGAAAATAGTCTATTAGTTTTCATTTTATGTTAATAATATCCTTTTCTCTCCACAGAATTGTAAAAAGAAAGGAGTCGAATTACCGAAAGGGTTCACTAAAGGTCCTTTGGGTCATGGTTTTACCTGAGTCTTTTGGGTGAACTCTTCTCCTTCAATAGACTCTTCTAGTTGAAGGTATATCATAAGTAGTTAGAGTCTTTTAACCGAAAAGGAGGTTTTAACATAGAGGTCGTGGTGAATTTGACGAAAGGGGTAGGTGGAGTGAAGTTACTACTTTATGAAATGAATAAGTTGCTCGTATATGACTCGTGGATGATACATGGTTTATAATAAGGGTCTTGGACCGAGATAGTTCCTTGTTTGTAGGCGTAGGATCATCTACCTTTAGCTGTTGTTTGTCATATATATTATTCATCTAATACATACAAACTTCATGACATAAAATTCCCGAAGGGTCCACCGCGATCACCATTTCTTGGACGGATGGTCATGTTCTCTATAGTTCTCTTTGCCCAAGTTAGGACCCAACCCTGTAGTGGACCTCCTCCCGCACCGTCGGGCGAGGTCATAGGAACGAATCTCTTAGGGTACCTCTCTCCTCGGACCTTCCGATGTTAAGTGTCCAAGTGTTTCAGCCTGTGTTGACATCACTGAATCGTGCGAAAAAAATTCATTTTGTTATGTTTATAATCCCCTCTCTCCGAACTTACGATTGACATTTGTTTATCCCGTCCGGATTACTTTTCATGTGATACACTTGTTTCCAGACTCCCTCAACTCTATCGATGTGTCATTAACCTTTTGACAAGAGGTCCGTCTCCCTGTCAGTCTCGTTTCCAAGACTGATTCCGAAAAGACAAGTCAAGAATGGTGATGAACCGTTGTTAAAATAAGTAAAAAAAGGGATAAAGAAGGGAAGATAACAGGTTAGGATGAGAAATGGGAGTGAAGTCGTCACCTATTATTGTCCATTATAAATAGTTTATAAATGATGTATGGTTCGTAAAAGATTCGTAAAACCTTTCTAATTGTCTAGATTCTTTATTATATCTAGATACTTGTATTGTCTAGATACTTGATCTAGAGGTAGTAAATGTTCCTTCTTTTGACTATGTGTTCTAATTCGTTGAAAGGAGTTCTAATGTCTCAATAAATCGTTCACCGTCTCGGGACTTCGTCGTACACATTATTCAGATATGACACTTTAAATTCTTGTAAGTCGTGTTTCTGACGGAGTTCAAAAGAGTGAAGATTGTTTGTCTTAGAGAGTATAATGTATAAGTTATTAATACTTTCGACGATAATATTACAAAATGACTGTAAAAATGTCAGTAAAGGATGATGACTTGTCAGAAATAGATGTCAGAGATAAATGGTAAAGGGAATCGAGGGGGGTTAGACTAAGTGTAAGGGTCAGATTACTTTAACGAGATTGCACTAATCACTGGTAGGGTGGTGTTCGGTTCCTCGAAAGAGATCGGAGTAAGAGGACGTTACAACGTAACTTAACACAGTTAAGGAAGAAAGGAGGACTTCAGTTTCACTATAGTGGGACCTAGAAGGATAGGGACACTGAAGGTGGGATCCTTTAAGAAGGAAACAAAAGACTCTGTATGAAAAGGTGGAAGAAAAATGAAAAGGTCAACAAGGTAATTATTATGGAAAAAAAAAAAAATGAAGATGGGGGAATTTCCATCCCTAGGGGTTTCGAATGAAAGGAAATATGAACAGACAATAGAGTCAGGGTGAGTTCCAAGTAAGTAGGTTATTTATAAATAGTTCGTAGAATAATAGATGGTCCGTGACAAACTCAGTGAGACCTATGTGGTTACTTGTCTTATCTGTATATTATAGAATAAGTGTATTTTGGTTCATAGATACGATGGTGTCTATGAGTTTTGGTAGAAGGGGATTTATGATACCAAAAAGGTCATCAGTACATACCTACACTCTCAACCTGGTATTTCTTTACGGTTTCTTAACTACGAAGACTTGACACCACAACCTCTTCTGAGAACTCTCAGGGAACCTTTCGTTCCTCTAGTTTGGTCAGTTAGGATTTGCTTTAGTTAGGACTTATAAGTGACCTTCCCGACTATGATTTCGTCTTCGAGGTTATGAGACCCGTGGACTACACTTCTCGGCTGAGTAACCTTTTCTGGGACTGCGACCCTTTCTAACTCCCGTCCTCCTCTTCCCCTGCTGTGTCCTACTCTACCAACCTACCGTAGTGGCTGAGTTACCTGTACCCAAACTCATTCGAGGCCCTCAACCACTACCTGTCCCTCCGGACCGTACGACGTCAGGTACCCCAGTGTTTCTCAGTCTGTGTTGACTCGCTGACTTGACTTGACTTTATGATAAAATTTGTGTAGAGAGGGGTTGAATTTTTTTGCTTAGACTTCACTGCCGTTACTAATGGGGAGAATGGTTGGTGCAGATTTAAAGAGGCAGAAGTAAATTTTGTGAGTGTTAATAAAAGATAATATGGATAGGTCTAAGTAAAAGATAATAAGGAACTAAGTTTTCTTAGGATCCATCAAGTCATGAACCTAATGGAGGATCTTGTGAAATGAAAATAAAGATCGACCAGTTTAATATCTTTTGCATACAGATGATGGATCTGTGTTTTTTCATATGACTTATTTTTCAGATGTCTTTGTCTAAAAAGTTTTTAGGAAAGTTTACACATTTTTGTCGTTTGTGAAGATGTCCCGAATGATATTCGGTTCCCGAAGGGTCCACCGCGATCACCATTTCTTAGGACGACGGTTACGTCCTCTGTGTTCTCTGTGTCCAAATTAGGGACCCAACCCTTTGTCGTTGGGTGAGGTCATAAGAACGGACCCTTTAGAGTACCTGTCTCTTCGGATCGTCCGATGTCAGGTTACCCCGATGTTTTTCAGTCTGTGCTGAGTTGTGTGTATGTTCTGTTCTGATATGCGGTTTGTGATAAGGTACGTAAAATATCCGTAATTGAGTAAATAAGGTGTGTTGTCAGAATTACCGACGTAGGATGTTTACTCCTTTGATTCCGGGACTATCCTATTTCATTGAACGGGATCCAGACTGTTCTTCATACACCATTTCAGTTCTAAGTGCAAGTCCGTCGGAGCAAGGTATGATTTGACGTATTATGAGCGTCATCTTCGTTATTTATTTTTATCCTTAAGTTTCCCGACCGTTACTTTAGATTTCCGGTTACTTTGGATACAAGTTGACATAAATTTTTTTTCTTTGGTAAATTCAATTGAGGAAGTGAGATTGTCGTTATAACGAAAATTATATTACGGTTCAAAATTTCTGACATCTTAAATCATCATGTAATATTTGTCGTGTTAGACATTTGTGTTTGTGTAATACAATAAGTTTCAAGAGGTTTCGACGACTTTTATAAACGATCCGTACTGTTTTATATAAAAATATATAAATATATATGTATATCCCATGATAAGTTCATACTGGATTTAGTTTAGGGAATACTAATATGTGGTCTTCACTCTTTATCTAAATTCCCTGATCTAGACTATCTGTATCAGATAGACTATCTGTATCAGATAGACTATCTGTATCAGATAGACTATCTGTATCAGATAGACTATCTGTATCAGACTACTTGATACCTACCTCCAAGCACTGTAACGTGTCCTCTGTTCCTAGTTCTGGTAGTGGTACCTTTTCTTTACGTTTTTTCGTTTTACCGACGGACCCCTCCGGAATGTTTATCGACGCTTTTCTTCTCTTGGCTTTTCGTCTCCTCTTTTCCTTTCTACATTCGTTGACTTACGTCTCAAGGTTTCTTATCGTTCCTCTCTATTCATTCGGAAGGAGTCGCTAGTTACGTTTCTTTATCTCCTTTTGTTGTCTTACCCTTTCTGATCTCTAGAGAGTTCTATTAATCTCTGTGATTCCCTTGTAAAGTACGTTTCTACCCGAGGTATTTCCTGTCTTTACCATACCTGGATTGTCTTCGTCTTCTATAATTCTCCACTGTTCTTATGGGTCCTCTTGATATGTTTTTTCTAGAAGTACTGGGTCTACTAGTGATACCACACTAGCGAGTGGATGTCGGTCTGTAGGACCTTACATTTCAGTTCACCCTGAATCTTTCGAAGTGATCCTTGTTTCGATCACCTCCACTACCTTAAGGTCACCTCGAGAAAGTTTAGGACTTTCTACTACGACACTTTCACGACGTGAGTTATACGGTCGTTTAAACCTTTTGAGTGGTCACCGGTGTCCTGACCTTTTCCAGTCGAAAGTAAGGTTAGGGTTTCTTTCCGTTACGGTTTCTTGCGAGTTTGATGGCGTGTTAATGTGAGTAGAGTGTACGATCATTTCATTACGAGTTTTAAGAGGTTCGGTCCGAAGTCGTTATGTACTTGACATTTGAAGGTCTACAAGTTCGACCAAAATCTTTTCCGTCTCCTTGGTCTCTAGTTTAACGGTTGTAGACGACCTAGTAGCTTTTTCTTTCTCTCAAGGGCTTTTTGTAGATAAAGACGAAATAACTGATACGGTTTCGGAAACTGACACACCTAGTGTTATTTGACACCTTTTAAGACTTTCTCTACCCGTATGGTCACTGGTGGACTGGACGGAGAACTCTTTGGATATACGTTCGTCCTTCGTTGTCAATCTTGACCTGTACCTTGTTGTCTGACCAAGGTTTATTGTTTTCCTTATACAGTTCCGACATATAACAGTGGGACGAATAAATTGAATATTCTTCTCATGTAGTACTCTTTGTGACCCGACCTTCTTCGTGTTCGACCTTAGTTCTAACGACCCTCTTTATAATTATTGGAGTCTATACGTCTACTGTGGTGGGAATACCGTCTTTCACTTCTCCTTGATTTTTCGGAGAACTACTTTCACTTTTCTCCTCCCACTTTTTCCACCGAATTTCGAGTTGTAAGTCTTTTGCTTCTAGTACCGTAGACCAGTGTAGTGAACTACCGTTTGTCTACCCCTTTGTCACCTTTGCCACAGTCTAAAATAAAACCCCCCGAGGTTTTAGTAACGTCTACCACTGACGTCGGTACTTTAATTTTCTGCGAATGAAGGACCTTCTTTTCAATACTGGTTGGATCCATCGTATAACTTTTCGTCTCTGTAATGAAACGGTTGTTTCCAGCCAGATCAGTTCCGATACCAAAAAGGACACCAGTACATACCTACATTCTCAACTGACACTTCTTTCGACTCGTGGTTTCTTAACTACGAAAACTTGACACCACAACCTCTTCCGAGAACTCTCAGGGAACCTGGTGTTCCTCTAGGTTGGTCAGGTAAGACTTCCTGTAGTCGGGACCCTAAAGAAACCTTCCTTACTACGCTTTCGACTTCGAGGTCATGAAACCGGTGGAGTACGCTTCTCAACTGAGTAACCTTTTCTGAGACTACGACCCTCCCTAACCCCCGTCCTCCTCTTCCCCCTGCTGTCTCCTACTCTACCGACCTACCGTAGTGCCTGAGCTACCTGCACTCAGACTCACTTGAGGTCCTCAACCACTACCTGTCCCTCCGGGCCGCACGACGTTAAGTACCCCAGTACTTCTCAGCCTGTACTGACTCACTGACTTGACTTGACTATCCCACTGTGTATTGATTGTTTACAAGAAATAATCGTACCGATAATTTCATAAAATAACAGTATGAACAAAAGTAATCCTAGTTTGACTAATCTTATGTCACGTCCCTTCCATTGATGGAATTTGTTTCTGATGATCGAAATAAAAGATCTTCCTTTTGAGTGTAGATGTGATACAGATCATATTGTCTTTTCTAAAATTGTCTTTGTTCTGTAAGGATTTCTTCATTGTGATTCGTGGATTGAATATAGGTGTGGGACGTTGGATAGCGGTTGAGATACCGATTTCGTGTAAAATGTTCTAAAGATTCCTAAGTAAATCCTTTAAATACTTCGATAAAATATTGACTAATGTATGTTAATTTTTACTTTCCTTCTCCAAAACATATTTTATTAGAATCTTATTAGAATACGGTTGAATGCTTGTACGGTTGAATGCTTGTCTACTCCTCATAGTATGTATAATGAAAGAAGAGAAAGGGTAAAGGGGGAAGAAGGACCGTCTAATTTCTGTGTTAACAGTCCAAGACTCGACCTCTCTAATTTTACGGCTTCCGACCTCTTCCTTCGATTAGACTGAATCTTTTCCGATTTCAAACATCGGAAGGGTTGATCATCGGATTGAATCTTTTCTTTTTGGATTTCATGCGTCGGTTTCCGTCGTTTCCTCGGTCAGGGTAGTTACGGACTCCGTTTTTACGTGGCACCGGTAATAATCTTAAACTTCTGAAAGTAACATAAAAGACGGACAGAAGGGAAAAGGATCCAAACGTTACGTGGACGGGAGCATCGTTGAGTTCTGTGAGGGTTTCGGTGAGTGTGTTTTTCCCGGGAAAGGGTTCTAAATATACTTATTTCGATACGTTTTATGATTATTAAACTGTAATTAAGTACAACAATTTTAGACCCTCTCGGAAAACCTCGTACCTTGGTAAACGAGGCGAGGGATAGTTCGGGAGCCCCGAAGGGACCATTGTCGACCCTTTCTTAGGCGGACGTTCCGTCCTCTGGGGTCAAACTAAAGACCCAGCCCTTCTAGTGGACCTCTTCCCTGTCCGGTGGTTGAGCTCATAAGGAACGGGACCACCGAGTCGACCATTTCTTAGATGGACGTCACGCCCTCTGGACCCAAGCTTTCTAGGGGACCTCTTCTTCCCTTGCTACTGGGTGAGGTCGTAAGACCGGACCTCTTAAGGTATCTGACGTCTCAGGTACCCAGTGTTTCTCAACCTGTGTTGACTCACTGAAAGTGAAGTGATGGTGGGGAAGTAGCACCGAGGTATGAGTTCCGTAATTTAATTTTCAAGGATCTACTTTTCTTATCTAACCGTCGATGGTGACTTTTATAAGAGCTTATGATTCCGAGAGGATATGACGTATAAACTATTAAATGAAGGAAAGGTGTATGTGACCCTTACTCTTTCTTCGTATTAGGAGTTCTAAGAAGACGCGTTTCCGCTAGAGTTAAGTTAGAATTTAGGTTTTAATTTTATACTTTCCGAGACAATTTTATATGGTTTCCTCTTTCGTTGTCGAAAGATAAGATCACTGGTATAATCTGTCGTGTGTATTGGACGATTTATTTCTTCCCCTTTTTACAGTCTTTATCGACAGTGTAATGGTCCTAATTCCTCCATGTCCTGCCTTCCTTGCAGTTACTTTTTGTGTATAAAGGGTTGTTTTGTGATATAATGTAATAATAGAAATCAGAATAATATTAAAGGGTTTTATAAGTACCGTAACACCATCTAGAAAATATAATTATTATCCTTTCTTTTACTAACTATTTAGTAAAACTTCGACATTCGTGGGGTTCGAACTGTATAAAAGTCTGAGTTAACACTATTAAGAACTCTAGATGTACGATTTACAACATTTTTCCCTGATGCACTGTGTAACTCCCTTAGGCTTTCTCTTCTTTACTTTTGTGTCATAATGAGTAGATGATAAATGTTTCGGTTTTGTTCTTTAGATGAAAAAGGGGTAACGAAATTCTATGTTTTACTTTAAAAGGAAGTGTTTTGTTTCGTTCGTACGATAGTTCTTTATATGTTATCTACTTCTTTCAACCAAATTACTTCTCATTTGTTTGGTTTTGTTTCTTTTCTTATTGAAGTTCCCCGAGTCTTGAATTTTTTTTTTTAAGGTTTATTCGGACAACAAATTGCTCTAGACAAATCTTATGGAGACGTTTTGTTTCATATTAGTTTTATTTAGTTTCTTATTTGAAAGTGAATTATTACCGGGATGTAAGAAGAAACCGGACGACTGGATAGGAATAAGTAGGAATGCCCTCGAACCCCAACTGTTATAATCACAAGATAAGTAGTCTTAAAATACGGTAAGGAAGACGAAAGTAGTCCAGTGATAATTTGAAATTTCTGTGGGTTATTATATATGACCAATGTTCGACAAGTTTGTATGTAAAGGATTATTAGGACTTGAATATGTGTAAATTGGTCTACTCCGTAGTTAAGGATAAAATGTCTACTTTATACAAGGTAGAGTAGTAGTACATTATTTCTAAAATAAAAGATTTGAGAATAAAGAGTCGCTTGTGTATTGATTTTAATAAACTTTTGTGACCACCAATAAAAGACGACTTTAAAAAACTCTAACAATAAAACTCTTTAGTACGTAGTGAAGGAAAGGTTTTCGACCCGAACCTATTGTTTAACGTCAAATGATAGTTTCTGTTTCTCTGATGTAAAGAAGTCAAGAGATGAGAGGTTTTGGAACAACAGTAAAGACCTACATTTCCTGACTTTTCTTCTATCTTAGATACTCTGCAGTGTGGTTGTAGAGAGTCTACCACGGAGTGGAGGCATCAGACAAGTAATTAAAAAGAGTGAGTTGAGTTGACAGGTGGGGTTTTATGTCACGTGTGATGACTTCCTCTCTAGAAAGATCTCTCATGAAAGTGATACAGTAGAGGACGGGGTTGGTTGGATGACGGAGGAATGATAAATCGTCTAGTCTAAGTTGGACTGTGACTTATGTGGAGTATTAGATCGGACTGAGACCATATGATTAAAGAGACTGTGGTAAGAGTCTTTAATCGTGGAATAGGGTGACTCTAGCCTCAGGAGAGAGAGAGTGTAGTACGACCAGGGGTAGTTGCACAGACGAGGACGAAGGTACGAGGTGTACCTTACATACCTTACAAGAGGAAGACTTCTGCGAGACGGATATGTCTGTCATGTATAAGAAATAAGTTCAGAATGGAAGAGTTCTTCGGGATGAAGATTTATAGGGATGTGATTGTATCACCTGAGTCTGGATACTTAGTTTCGTAATCTACATAATACAAAACCTATCGCGATCAATTATTAATACCTTTATGTGGGTTGTTCTATTATTTGAGAATCTTCTCCGACTTGGCAAAGGGTTCTTCGTGTAGACATTATTTATGAATTTCTGATAAACTTTTTGACTTATTAGAACGATTTTTTTTTTTATTTTCTAAAAATACAGTTTTATAAAGATCGAGTATACTTTATTAACACTTCTACTCCCAAACGAAGTTTTATTAGGTCCAGTTTCTCATCCCCCTGTTCCTCATTTGATTCACTTCCGTGGTCCACTTGGGTCTAACTAATGCTCAACTAGAAACTCCACTGTGTCTGTAAAGACACAGTCTCTAAAGACAGATGAAGACAAATTTTAAAAGCTGTTATTCAAAAAAAATAAAAATTGTGATTATTCAGATACGACGACGACGACGACGACGATTCAGTGAAGTCAGCACAGGTTGAGACACGCTGGGGTATCTGCAGTCGGGTGGTCCGAGGGGGCAGGGACCTTAAGAGGTCCGTTCTTGTGACTTCACCCAACGGTAAAGGAAGAGGTTACGTACTTTCACTTTTCACTTTCACTTCAACGAGTCAGTACAGGCTGAATCGCTGGGGTACCTGACGTCGGGTGGTCCGAGGAGGCAGGTACCCTAAAAGGTCCGTTCTCATGACCTCACCCCACGGTAACGGAATCAAATAAAATTTACTGTTTTGGTTCCGTGTCTTATGGTGAAAAGAAATGGGTTGTTTATGAGTCCGGGGATAAATTTCATTCTTTTTTTAAGACCTTTCTAGATCGAACCGTTCCTTGAACATACTAAGATTAAGAGTTGATTCTTAATTAAATTTTTAATTTCTTTTTTTTAGATTTACCTTCCCTAGTGGTAGTTTTCTTTTTAATTTAGATGATGGTTTTCGTTATGACAAATATAAAGTTTAAGAGTAAGTTAATGTCGTAAGTGTTTTGCTGGGTGGGTTTGTTGTCGACTTTTAGTCGACAAAAAAAAAATTTTTTCGTTTCATGTTTTGCGTTTTTTTCTTTCCGACGATGTTAGTTGCAAGTTATTCAGTTTAGACAGTTACGATGAAGTTCTTTAAGTGTTAGACTTCTGTGATAACGAGAATTCTCTGACTGAATTATCTCATAATTTATTAGTCTTTTTATTCGTGAAGGAGAAATAAGACTCTTGACTTTTAATACAAATTCTTTAAAGTCTATAAACGGAATTACTGTTACGTAGACAAACGACGATGATTCCTTACGAGGTGGGGAAACCATCAAGTCAGATGTCGATGAATAGTTTTAAGTTGGCGGTAAAGAGATGTAGTAGTAATTGATTGAGAAAAATTTTCGTCATTATGTTTGTGGATGATAGAAATTTACGACTGTAAAATAAGATTAATGTGACGAAGAAACGGAACTGTAAAAAAAGAGGGTTTGATCAAAATCCGTATATATGTGTGATTAGACTAATAAAACTAAAGGGGAAGAGGTGTTAAAGAGATTTATAAGTTCTCCCATCCAAAATCTATGGTATTGATTTTTGGGTCACTGTCGTTTGTCTATAGAGTATATGGGACTACGACCCTTTCTAACTCCCGTCCTCCTCTCCCCGCCCTGTCCCCTACTCTACCAACCTGCCGCAGTGACTGAGTTACTTGTACTCAAATTCGTTTGAGGTCCTCTACCACTTCCTGTCCCTTCGGACCACACGACGTCAGGTACCCCAGCGTCTCAGCCTGTACTAACTCGTTGACTTGTTGTTTATTTATCGTTCGAAATAGGATTATCGTTATGTAGTAGACAGGTAGTGGGTTATGTCAATTTCAAATTTTGTTCTGTTGAAAGAATATATTTCTCAAATCTTTCTTACTTTGGTGTGAGTGTTTATTTGAAGAATCTTCTTTTTATTTGTATAAGTTTAACGGAACATGAACGGGATAGAAATTTCAAAGTAAAAGGATCGTTCATTTCCATTACTAGAAGAAAAGTCGTCGTACATTAAAGGGAGAAGGTCATTTTCTTTTTGACGATCTGTCCTTTCGATTAGATTCTCCGGTTTTCTCACAACTTTAAAAGAGAAGATATTTGATGAAAGAGTAATTTTTTATTTTCTTAGTACGATACTTTTTCTTTACTCTGTTTTAGATAACCTAATTATAATGTGTACTTTTTCAACTGTAAATGGTGTGTTAGAAAAGATTATTTCTGGTGTATTTATAGTTTTTGTAAAAGTCTTTTGGTGATTTATATCCTAATTTCCAGGGTGAATATAAGAAAGTAGTGTAGAGATTCACTCATTTATTACGGGTAGAAATAGTAAACATATGAGAGCTGAAAACTCTTCTTTGTAATGAAAAATTTTATAGTACCCATAATGGTGTTTCTTACCCGGTGAACGTTTAAAAAGGATTATAGACTCAATTTGTGTCTAAAAAAAAATTAGAGTTTTACACAATTGTTTAAAATAGGTTATGTACGATGAGGTCACCCTACTTTTGGTAAATGTTCAAGGTGAATCTAATTCTTTAGGCACCTCTTTTCATACATCATGTAAGGTCAATATGATAAAGATCTCGTGGTTTTTAGAGATATTGGATAAAGGGATGATAAAAAGAAATCTTGGTCGACTCTACTTATATTGAAGGAAGTGTTTTTCAGTTCTATCATTATATAGATTACTGTTTTTTGATTGACTTAAAAGTCGTTTACGAATTCAAAAGTGTTTAATTTTGAAAGATTGAAGTGAACTTACCAGATATTTTTATCGTTGTGACTCAACTTTCCTAAGTTAGTTCACGATAAACGTCCGTGGTTTTTCTTTTTTTTACAAAATTAGTTATCACACCGAAGTGGAATTCTGTCCTCATCACTTCCTCTCTTTCCCTTCTAAAGATTTTAGTATCACGAATTTGACTCTTCCATAAAAAAGTAATTGAATTATATATATATATATTGTAGTAGGATTTTGAGGGGATTACGTTCTACAAGTAGGAATTCGTTACGAGAGAAAGAAAATGCTTCATTATTTGACGTTCAATAGCGATCACGAGGTAAGTCTGACTTCAACTTCCCGTAATGTTTTGTTAAAAAGACGTGAAACGGTACACCAATATCAGAATAGGGAGTATTTTCCAAACAAATGTCTTGAAATATATTTGTTTAAAATATTATTCAATTGGAATTCGTTAAGTGTAAGTTTTTGAGAGGAAATCTTTATTAGATAAGTTAACTTCTTAAGTTGATGACTTGGGCCGTTTTTCATAAGGTTTGATAGGGGAGGGAGGGGGGGTTTTTTGGGGTATTTTAATACTTTGACGTTATTTGGTATGTTTTTATAAAACTTTAAAGTCGATAAAGGATAGTTTTATAGTTTCGTGAAATCTAATAGAAGAAGTCTACACAATTTCTAGGGTTTCACTTAAGTAAAACTGAAGTGTCACGACTTTTATTCTTAAACTACTGACGTCCATTTCTTTCATATCTCACCTCTTTTGATGAACTCTTGTAAAAAATAACTTCGTTTTATCGAAATGTTTTTTTTCTATGTAATTTTAGTAAATGGAAGACGGTCTGTCAGGAGAGGATCTTATGTAACGAATGTTAAGTCGTTTCGTACTGACGGTTTCCAAAGATTTGGGTAAGCCTAAAAAGTATCATCTTTCGAAGAGGTGGTCACATAATGTTTCTTTTTACTTTACATAAAAAACGAATGTCAACTTCTAGTTAACGTAATTTATAAAAGGGTGATTATATTTGATTTTCATTATGAATTTTTTTTTTTTTCGAGTCCAATATTGAGTTGTGTTCCAAACGATGTACTTAATGAAGATTTAGAGTCTTCTCATCCCTAATTAAGTCAAAGGGGTTTAACACCGAATTCACCGACTTTCCTTTTTACTTCGAAATATTTGTAGAAAAGGATTGGAACCAAATGTAAACTACTTTGTCTGGTAAATGGTGTTAGTTCACTTACATTACAGTTTTTATTCTAAGGAGTTCATGATGTTTATTTCAGACATTTTTAGTGTTAATTACGTCATTAGAAGTTTTCACTAAATCTTCCGTCGACATACATAAATATAAATGTTCTCCATAATAATGAAAACGTTCATTCTCCATATAACGACGTACTCTAACGATGATACTGAAAATTGTAAAAATATATATAGAATGCTTATGTTACAGAATAAGTACAAATTTAAACTCTACATACATAGACTAGATACATTAGGACAGATAAAAAGACCATTAAGAAATGAAGTGTCATCAGACTAATATCGTTTTCGAGGAAGAAGTGAAATACGGTAATGAGTCCTGTAAAATTAAAGCGATAGTGGTTTTGTCTGTAGTATTCGGTGGGAACCGAAGATCGAAAGACAAAGAATTACATTTGTTATTACTGTCACTCACAATGGTTTACGTAAATACACGTGTCGAAACAGTAAAGAAAAGGGTCGGGGGGAAGTAAGGATACTTTTTTTACTCCCTAAAGCAAGATCTTTTTTTAGCTAAAAGGAAAACGAATATATGGATTACCAAAAGTTTTCTTCTATTACATAAGACTATGGATGGTAAGATCTTTACAATTTTCTTTCTTGAATGGTTTAGGTTTTTATAATTCAGTTAGACCATAATCGGTCTCTCCTTTAAAGGTGAGTTTGATATTTATTTTACAGTAGTTAATTCGACTTGTAGTTATTTTGACTCAGTTATTAGTTAAGAGTTAAACCTTCCTTAGGCATTAGGTGTATATTGGACGTATATTAGTTTTATGGTGAATATAAACGAGCACTTCGAGTGTCTACTTAAACTGACACACGGTCTAAATAGAATAAAAATTTGCGGATCCGATTATAAACAACCATATTAGTCTCGGGTATGATTCACAGGACCCCTCTACGTTAAGTCTTCTTGCAAACCATCGTACCTCTTTGGCCAGGTTTTACTTTTTTCTTTTTGTTTGGTTTTGTTTTGGTGCAGGGTTGTCTCGTTTATTAGGTGTTTAACTAGTGACCCTCGTTTTGCTTCTGCGAGGAGAGGCCTCATCGGACTTATTTGCTAGAAGTGAGTTTTACAAATTATCATAGGATGGAGTGAAGTAAGTGAAGGGTTGAAGGAACTGAAAAGTCCCCGGTTGTGCCCCGCAGGGGGGAAAAAAAAAAAAAAAAGACCTTCTCATACGACTTTCTTAGTCAATCCTTTCTCCCTTCCTTTCCTGTTATGGGTTCTTTCGACACTTTGTCCACCCAATCTTGCTCGTCGCCGTGTTAGCTCTATCAATTCCCCGTCGAAATTTTTACTGTCTACACCAATTTCCTTTCTGTCGTTTAGCCTTCTTCGAGGTCCCATCGTTCTGTCCGAGTCCCCGACTGACGTTCGTTGTCTCCCCCCGTTTCCGATTGAGGTCTCACCATCGTTTTTTTTTTTTTTTTTTTGTTCGTCGTCCTGCTCACCCGTTGCTCGTCATCCTAATTACTCGTCGTCGTCGCCGTGCCCAGTCTCACCCTCACTACCGAAACCAGGATCCTCTGCCCCAGGTGACCCTTTCCTGCAGTCTCTCCCCGTTCCCCCGACCCTTTTGTTCCTCAGGACTCTGAATTCTAACGACGAGGATGTTTTTGCATCTCCTTTCGCGACTTCTGCTCGTCGGCGGAGTCGACGGGTTAACTTCTCTAAAAGCTTCGTCGGCCGCGAGCGGCGGCGCGACGGAAGACGGGGCGAGGGAAAAGGACCACCATTGACGACACCGCATCTCCCCTCTCCCTCCTTCTCCTCCTCCTCCTCCTTCTAGCTCTTCCTCCTCCCACTTCTAC